>JAYJMJ010095495.1:0-18892 GCA_036873875.1 Laminaria ephemera | reverse complement strand
TTTAGGTAAGTTATGAACTACTTAGTAAGTTATGAACTACTTAAAATCCGTCTAATCCGTTCGATCCGTTTAATCCGTGTTGAATCATGTCTGGTAGATTATATTTTTCTTAATCCCTTACTTTGCTCCTAGCAGTTGCTTATAACGAGTATGCACTTCTTCAAAAGCAGGTAATTTCTTATAATGCCATTTATCCAATATCTTACCATCTTTCATTAAGACAACGCCTGGATTAGAACGAACGATTGTTTTTAATAAAATATCATCTGCCAAGTAAAAAGGATAAGCCGTTTGTGCTTCATGGCGGAATTTTTCTATTTTAGTACCACCTGCGCCACCCGCTACGCCATAGACTTTCCACCCTACTTTTTCTGCGGCTTCTGTAAATGGATTGGTAACATCTGTAAAACGAGCCACATAACTAGGGTCGAAGGTATCATCTTCCCCTAATAATTTGTAGCAAACAAGCATGACGCTATAACCGGGATCATTTAATAAATCTTCGGCTATGTCATATCCTTCTGCGTTTTCTATGGCGTACTCGCTCAATTTAGTTGCCTTAATCGCTGGTACAGTTTTGATTTGATCGGTGATCGTCCACTCTGTTTTTGGGTAGTCTTTAAACTGCTTCATGTAGGTAGCATTCGGAAGAGAAATTTCTTCTTTCGTGCTTTTATTTTCTAGTATCCAATGCGTGATTTGTACACTCGCTTGGGCATCTAATTCTGCCTGTCTTTGCGTTCTAATATCCGACGCTACTTTGAATGGGCGAAAATCTGCATGAGGAATATCCCAAACGTAGTTACTAAAGCAGTATAATAAAGTACCTGCTAAGGTTAAACCGATCAAAGCATTTTGCACTGCTTTAGAAAATAATTCGTGCATATCGTAATGCTTAAATAAGAAATAAAAAGCAGGAACTAGCAGTGCCACATCTTTCATAAAAGATACTTTCGGCTCTAATTTTATAAAATCTCCAAAGCAACCACAGTCGGTTACCTTCATATTATTGACATTATAAGCACCCCATTGTCCAAACTCAAAAAAGTTAACCCCTTCTGGCACATAGCCTGTAAGGTAGGTATAGCCCGTTAATACTGTGAAAAAGAGGACGAGTAATAAAAATGCCCAACTGGTAAATTTAGATTTACTCCCCAGTACCAGCATTAAACCTAGCACGATTTCAAACACAATCATACCAACTGAAAAATGAACGGCATAATCACTTAAAAAAGGAAAAATTGGAGCAACAAAAGACATCGCTGTATCGCTGAAGGTATGCTCAAATTCCCCAAAATAATCTTTCATTTTATAGGCCGTCCCTAGTGGGTCTACTGCTTTTACCCAACCTGAAAAGAGGAATAAGGCACCACAATAATTTTGTAGAAAGGTCATCAACCAACTTTTCTGTTTTTTGAAGACCACTCCTGTTAACACCGTAAGAATAATTGCGGCGATCGCAATTCGAATTAATAAAGTTGTTAATGTCATGATAATGATTCGTTAGAGTATTTTTCTCAATGTGCAATTTTTAGAATAGAGAGCAGAGAAGCGAGAATAGAGATAGTTTTCGTTTAATCGAAAGACAATCGTTTTCATTTAAACGGATTTCCTCTCTACTCTCTGTTCTCGCTTCTCTGTTCTAAAAAGTGTGCGGTAGAGCATGTGCAATTTACAATGAATTCTCAATTTGCCTGCAATTTCTGAAAAATTGCGGTTAGTTTTGTAAATTCCTTTCAAACTTTTGTGAAACAACTGTTAATGACCTTAAAAAAAGACACGGAATTAATCTTAAATCCCGATGGAAGTATCTATCATCTTCATTTGCACCCTGAACAAGTTGCCCCAACTATTATTACCGTAGGCGACCCACAAAGGGTACAAAAGGTGTCCCAATATTTTGATCGAATCGAACACCAAGTAGAAAAACGAGAATTTGTTACCCACACAGGGTATATTGGCACTAAACGGCTAACTGTTATTTCTACAGGTATTGGTACGGATAATATTGATATTGTTTTGAATGAACTAGATGCGCTTTTTAATATAAATTTACAACAAAAAACAAGCAAGTCAGTTGTCACACCACTCACATTTATACGGATTGGTACTTCTGGTTGTTTTAGAAAAGAGATTCCAATTGACGCTTTTTTGGTTTCTTCTTATGCAATTGGGCTAGATACCCTCTTACATTATTATGATTTGCCACGTACTGCGACTACCCTTGCCCTTGAAACGACAATTTTACAGACTTTAGAAAGGGCTAGTGCCTTACCTGTTCGTCCTTATGTAACGCAAGGTAGCTCCTTTTTGTTAAAAACAATAGGCAAAGATATGAGGAAAGGTATTACCCTGACAGCCCCTGGGTTTTATGCCCCACAAGGTCGTCAACTGCGTGCTGCTAATAAACAAGATAATTTAATTGACCTGTTTCAGCAAATAGATTTGACAGCTATTACGCCAGGGTTGCAGCTAACAAATTTGGAAATGGAAACGGCGGGTATTTATGGACTTGCTAGTGTGCTGGGGCATCAAGCTATTTCTTTTAATGCTTTATTGGCGAATCGAGTGACGGGCGAATTTAGTCGGCAGCCTGAACAGACGGTTGATGAATTAATTCGACTCGTTTTGGAGCGAATTGTAACCACCAAATAGTTCAACTACTCTGTAGTTGGTAGATGTATATATCGAAAGCCCTCGGATTGCATCCGAGGTTATTCATGTTCAACCACTCCGTGGTTAGTTTTCTGTACAGGTCGAACTTGTATGGTGGGTTGTACAAGAATTGATTCTTATCGTCTGTCTACTTAAAATATATTTTTTATTATTTTTTAAATACACACCAATGCTTAAAAAAATAGGAATTGGATTCCTACTACTTGCACTATTATGCATCGCTGGATATTATTGGTTTATTAATTCTGGTATTGAATTGCGACCAGAAACAGATACGATCATAGAAGAAGTTTTACAAGCAGGCGAACTGCCAGCATTCATTACAGGCGAAACAGGATTTGCAAACAATGGAGAGGTGAAAATTTGGTATGAAAAAAGAATACCTAAGGATTCTATCAAAGGAACTGTTTTATTAGTCATGGGACATAGTTCTTCTGCCTTAATATGGAGCGATGATTTTATGCAACCAATTTTGGATGCTGGCTATCAAATTATTAGATACGATAATCGAGGCGTTGGAGAATCTGACTGGATGACCAATTGGGATAAAGATAATCCGTACAACTTAGAGGATATGGCAAAAGATGGCATGGCAGTACTAGCGGCTGCGGGTGTAGAAAAGGCGCATGTTTTAGGCGCATCTATGGGGGGTATGATTGTTCAACGAATGGCGTTGAGTCATAAAGAAAAAGTAGTTTCTTTAGTTTCCGTCATGTCTTCAGGCTATATGAACGACCCAGAAATGCCAACTATTGATGTCCCACATATCTTAGACCTTGGCCGACTTACTTTGCGTCACCTATTGCCACCGACGGAAGCTGGGTCTATGAAATTTATTACGGGTATCGAACAGTTGTTTAAAGGTAATGGCGCTTATCAGCATCCTATAAAACAATCTGTACAAAGAACCCTCTATGAATTGCGTAAGAGGAAAGGAATGAACCCGAATGTAAGTGACCAACATACCGCAGCAATTGCCGCATCTGGTTCTCGACTGGAAGAGTTGGGCAATATCAAAGTACCTACTTTAATTATTCATGGTAAATCAGATCCTTTGGTGCGGTTTGAACATTGTGAAAAATATGCGCCTTTAATTCCTCATGCGGAAAAATTATTTATTGAGGGCATGGGACATGATATGCCGAGCATTTATATGGATCAATTTCATGCGGCTATTTTGAAGCATTTAGAGGGCGTGTAGGGAGGACGATTTATACAACGGATAATTTAAAGACAACGGATTTAGGCGTTGACGGGATTTGTGGCAAGTTAAATGTAAAAATGTCAACGTCTAAATCCGTTGTCTTTAAATTATCCGTTGTAAAACCGTCAACACCTAAATCTGCAACACTATTTCATCAACGGCAATGCTGCTTCCACCGTTTGTACAGGCAACTTACATACCTTATTTTGGCAGACATAAATAAAAGTCTCTCCTTCTTGCAATTTATCTTGCAGTAGTTCCAATTTTCCTTCTGTTGCACCACCTAATAAGAGCGCATTCGGCAAATATTGACTGATTAAAGCTTTATGATGCGGTGCATATTCCTTCCCCATAATCGCCACTTCATAAGGAGGATGTACCAACAAACTGTATAACGAACACCAATTAGAATAAAAATTAGGTTGAGCAGATTGCGTAAGCTGTTCGTCTAAATTGTGCATCATCTGTTTAGAGATTCTTAGAAAATCTTGGTTGTAGAGATACAAGCCTAGTACATATAAATTTTTTGCCATCGCAGAGTTAGAGCCTGGAATAACATTATCACTCACTTCTTTTTTTCGAGCAATTAAAGGAGGGTCAATGTCAGAGGTATAATTAAACATCCCCGATTTGGAATCGTAAAAATGCAATAAGGCATAATTCATTAATTCATCTGCCTTTTGTAGCCACTGCTCATCGAAGGTTACTTGATAGAGGGCAATAAATGCTTCTGCGGTTAAAGCGTAATCATCCAAAAAAGCATTGATGACGGACTTGCCATCTTTATAATTTCTATTCAGGCGACTATCTCCTTGCTGCACTTCTCTGGTGATAAAACGAGCATTATTTAAAGCAGTTGTTAAGTATTCCTCTTTACCGAATGCTCTATAGGCATCTATGTAGCCTTTTAACATGAGGGCATTCCAAGAAGTTAATACTTTATCGTCTAGGCCTGGTCGGATTCTTTTTGCTCTTGCGGCGAATAGCTTTTCTTTTGATTGCTTAATGCTTGTTAAAATAGCCGTTTCGGTAGTCTTTCTGCGTTTGGCGATGTCTGCTACCGTTTTTTTTCGGTGTAATATATTGGTGTGTTCCCAATTTCCTTTTTCGGATACTTGATAATAATCAGCAAACACATTAACAGCATTTTCATCCTGCAAGACTGCCGCTATTTCCGCTTTTGTCCAAACATAAAATTTTCCTTCTTCGCCTTCACTGTCTGCATCTAAGGAAGAATAAAAACCGCCACTTTCATGGGTCATTTCTCTTTTAATATAAGTGAGGGTTTCTTCCACTCGTTCTTGGTATAAAGGATTTTTGGTGACCATAAAAGCATTGGCGTACAAACTTACCAATTGCCCATTATCATATAACATCTTCTCAAAATGTGGCACTTTCCAATCTGCATCCGTAGAATATCGGGCAAAACCTCCGCCTAAATGATCGTAAATACCACCATTTGCCATTTTGTCTAAGGTGGTCGTTACGGCTTCTAATACCTTTTCGTCGCCACTATGAAAATATTGACTTAATAGGAATTCGTAATTATTAGGCATTGGAAATTTAGGTGCGCCTTGTCTGCCTCCTTTTTTAAAATCAATATTGGATAGAAAATTTTTAGTAATACCTGTTAGTTTATCAGCCGTAAAGGATTGATCGCTATCATTGAATAATATTTGTTCGTTGCCCTTAATACCCTCCATTAATTGCTGTGCGTAGGTCTCTAACTTTTCTGGCTCTTCTTGGTATATTTTGTTAAAATAGGTCAATATTTCCATCCATTGTTTCTTAGGAAAATACGTGCCTGCCCAAACAGGGCGACCATCTGGCAAGGCAAAAGCATTCAAGGGCCAACCACAACTTTTACCTGAGGCCAAGTGGCAAGCAGTCATATACACATCATCTACATCTGGTCGTTCCTCTCGATCTACTTTGATAGATACAAAATGCTCATTCATCAAATTCGCTACAGCGGTATCTTCAAAAGATTCATGTTCCATCACATGGCACCAGTGGCAAGCTGCATAACCTACACTGATAATTAATAATTTCTTTTCTGTCTTAGCTTTGGTCAATGCCTCGTCTCCCCAGGGATGCCAATCCACAGGGTTTTTGGCATGTTGTAATAAGTAGGGACTACTTTCGTTAGCTAAGTGATTGAAATGTTGTGATTGACTAGAGGGCATGGTACAAGAAAAGAAAAAGAGTAAAATGAAAAAGAAAAAAAGATTTCTCATATTTAATTAGTGAGGAGTGAGGAAGGAAGAGTGAGAAGTGTAAGACGTTGACTATACAAGGAGTGCTTTGTTAGCAACTAATACTTTTCACTCCTCACTCTTCCTTCTTCACTCTTTTTTTGTTTCTAGTTAGCAATTAAGTAATAATTGAGTATTTTTGAGAGCAGTGGAACTTTTTATAGTGTTATTTTTGTATATTTAAAGCTACATTATAATTAACTGGATTTTAGCCAATTATAATTTGTTATGGGCACAGCAATACGTTTGGCTAAAGATCAAATTTTAAGACGACATTCATCTTCCCAATTTTTTAAATAAACAACCTTAATGGAAGTTATCCAAGAAATTAAAAACCAAAATGGCAAAACAGCCAAAATTAAATTATCCCCGTCTCAACAAAAAGTATTTTTGGAGGCCAAAGAAAAACTAGATAAAAGCCAGATTGTCGGCATCCACATTCCTGCCAACTTTGGCAAAACTACTATTTTAAAAGCCTTAGCCAAAGACTTAAAAGGTCAATTTGTAAGTTTAGCGGACATTTTTCTACAAATAGAAAAAACGGAAGCTTTTAGAATAGAGGAAGCGGTCTATCGAACCTTACGCAATGCTTTTAAAAGCAGTGACCTTTTAGTCGTTGATGATTTCTCAACTATTGAAGGCGTCTTATCCGAAAATTATTACTCCAGAAGACCAATCGGTTTAGAAGATTTTGTCACGGAAGCTATTACTACCTATATTGAGCAACATGGTAAAAAGATGATAGCGGGTGTGAGTCGAAACTACATTAGCCACAATTTTTTCGTATCTGCTTTAATGGTGGAAATGGAAAAATTGACGGAAGAAGATTATGCCTTCTTTTTTAAAAAGTTTGGCGGACGTACTTTTTCAAAAGTAGATTACCAAAAAATTCACCAATATTCTTCTAATTTGACGATCAATCAAATTAGAAAAGCTTGCAAATTAATTGAAGTAAGCAAAAAATCCTTGTCCTCAGAACAATTACTGGAAGCATTAGAAAAGCATGCAATCGTCAGTAATGTAGATCGAAAAGAAGTAGAAGAAATCAAATTAGAGGACTTAAAAGGCTTAGAGGAAGTCATTCGTCAATTAGAAATTGATGTGATTACTCCTTTGGAAAATCCCGAGATGGCACTAGAGTATGGGATGAAACCCAAACGAGGGGTTTTATTATATGGTTCTCCAGGAACTGGTAAAACGAGTGTAGGGAAAGCCTTGGCGCATCGACTAAAAAGTAAGTTCTTTTTGATTGATGGAACCATTATCAGCGGCACCGGTAATTTCTACAGAGAGGTGCATCGCATTATGGCTTTTGCTAGAAATAATGCGCCAAGTATCGTATTCATTGATGATTGTGATCTGTTATTAGAAAATGGTAGAGATGATGGATTCTATCGGTATTTGTTGACCTTATTAGATGGTTTGGAGTCCAAAGCCAATCAAAATATCACGGTGATTATGACAACAATGCAATTGTCAAGTATCCCTGATGCTTTGATTAGAAGTGGTAGGGTAGAGTTGTGGCTAGAAATGAAACTACCTAATAAAGATGCTAGGGCAGATATACTCAATACCTATTTGGCGGAAAGTAAATTCCAACCTACCGCCAAGGAAATGGCTACAATCATCAAAGAAACGGATGGCTTTACAGGTGCTGATTTAAAGCGATTGGTATCGGATGCTATGAATATCTATGGCTACGATATTGTCAAAAAGAATAAACTTCAAACAGCCTTGCATTATTTCGAGGCAGCTTTAAAGCGACTCAAGAAATTGCGGAAGCAATTTTATAAATCTGATCCTAATGCCTCTACTAAAATTGGATTTCAGTCGTAATTGAGGAACTTATTTAGAATAGAGAACAGAGACGAATTACTCATTAAAAAACAGAATTTATCGATTTTTAAACGAAATCGGTCTCTATTCTCTGTTCTAGACGCTCTATTCTACATTTAAGTAGTGTGACAAAAATAATCGAACAACTTTTGGTTATCCTGAGCTTGCTGGTCAGGATTTGTAATCCGCCACCTTTATTTGCTCGCCTCTGGCGAGCGGAAGGCAATTACTTTTCAAAAATCCAATTATTCCCGCTTGCCAGAGGCAAGAAAAATAGAGGTATCGGACTAAAAGTCCTGACCAGCACCAATTTCAAAGTTGTTAATTTATTTTTGTCACACTACATTATACGGATTTTTGGCAATCTCCTTCAAATCCTTCTTTCGCTTTCTCTTCTATTGAATAAAAACATTTTACTTCTTTTTTGCATTTATTTCGATAGCTTGATTAATAAAATACTTAATGACTTCTTCATTTAATTTCCCCATTTGTGGAAGTACTCGAATTGCTTTCCCTTTCCCAGTCAACAATTCAAACTTGTCCTGCATTTTTGCGCCCTTTAAAAAACCAAAATCTACTCCATAAGGCATTGTTCTCATGTGACAAATTCCTCCTTTTTTATTTGAATAGGTAGTAATTCTTTCTTTTTTTGTCTCGATTATTCCCTGAAAGGATAACAATAATGCTCTTGCTTGAAGGAATAAATCTTTAAATTCTGATTCTAAATCTTTGTCAAATTGCATTTTTCTTATTTTACTTGTATCCGTTCAATAAGTACTGGTGGACGGCTGTAACACAACTCTCTGAGTTGTGGATGTCTAGCTTGTGCACAACTCAGAGAGTTGTGTTACAGCCGCACTCTCAGTGAGAATTGAACGGATACTTTTATTTTTTGTGTCTAATCTATTCTTTTTTTACAGTAAAGACAAAAAAAAAGACCACCAACACCGGTGGTCCCAAAACGGACTATGAGAAAACCAAATGAGAAGAGGTAAGCCTCTATCACTTAGTAGAAAAGACGAATTATATAGAGTGATGAGTTAATTATATAGAGTTATGAGTTATAAGTGATGAGTTATTATGCTAATATGACGCTGACCTAGTTATCATGCACAGCTTGGTCAACATCATATTAGCATAATAACTCATCACTTATAACTCATAACTGTTCTCCCTTCTCGTCCAATTGATACAATTGGTAGTGTTCAATGACTTCGATTAATTGTTGACTATAAGTAGTGTTACCACCGTAGCCGATATTTGCGATTCCGACTGCCCACTTTTTATAATCTTTGCCATGTTGCGTAAGTGCGTGATAGGGGGCTTTAGAAAGCATTGTACTATGATCTCTCCAACTTTCCCAAGCACTGATATATTTTTTTACACTCACCTTGCCAGAAGCTGCCTTGTATTGCGCACAAGGCGCATCAGAAGGTCTGCACATTGTGCCAAAGTGGTTATTATAGTCGATAGCTAGAACATTATCCCCCGCATGACTTGCCAAAATTGCCTGTCCCATTTTAATGCTTGCAGGAATATTAAATTTTTGCATCTCCATCAAGGAAATTCTAGAGAAGCGATCTATGTAGGCTTTTACGTTGGCATCTTGTAGGTTCAGTCTGCTGATAGCAGCACTTTTTTTGAGAGCGGCGATAGGTTCAGGATGTGTCAAACTCATGGATAAGGCAGTAGGTTCACCTTGTGCGGTTTGGTCATCCTGAAAAAGCTGGATAGGAGACTTCATATTTAATTGAAAGTGCATATCCTTTTGAAAAATCATATACAAACCAATTGCTAATAAACAAATTTGAAACCACGGAAAAGGTTTTTTGCCAAAATACGCTTGGTACTTTTCAACTAATTGGTGCTTCCCAGCTACAAAAGGAAAACGGGTAGCCTTCAAAATTTGCAATAAGACCATCCAGATACTAATACCTGCGATTGCTTTCCTGAATGCACCTATTTTGTTAGATACATCATACAAACTGTTGGTAATTGGCTGTTTTTTAACAGCAAAAGGAACTGTATTTGGTTTAGTATGTAACATATTTGATAGTTTTAGCACTTTTTTGTATCTTTATTGGTTTTGAAACAAGAATAAACAATTATTTTGTTTCAACCACAATGCAAATTAAAACAAAAAATTTGTTTTAAGCAAGTTATTTTAAAACAAAAAATTTATAAAAAATGAGTAATTTTTCAGAAAACATTGTTAACCAACGATTTAAACAAGTTTTTGAAGAGTTGGAAAAATTACACATTATTCGAGGAAAGTCAGATATTGCAAAACGGCTAGGTACTTACAATCACGTTATCAACAGCATATTAAAAGGTCAAAGGAACATTACCGTCGAACAATTAAACAAATTGTTTGAAACATATAGCATAAATGCTAATTTTATTTTTGGCAGCAGCGAAGAGTTGTTTTTACCTGATTTTAACTACGATTCTTTGCCGTCTCGACCGTTTTCAGATAAGGTGCAAAAGAAGAAAAAAAACAATATTGTGCTAGTGCCGAATAAGGCAATGGCAGGCTATGCCTTATCTCATGAGGATACAGAATACCTTCGAAGACTCCAACGATTTTCTATCCCTTCTTTGGAAGGCGATTTGACGGCTTTTGAGATTAGTGGAGATAGTATGATGCCAACGATCACGAGTGGAGATATTGTCGTGTGTGAGGAAGTAGAGCGAGGGGTGCCACTGCGAGATAATCATGTTTATGTGGTGGTATCCGATATAGTGGTTGCCAAGCGTATTCAACAAATTAAGGAGAATAACCAAGTCGTTGAGTTGCGTTTGATTTCTGATAATGGAGAAGTGTACAAGCCTTATACAATAGAATTAGAAGAAATTCGTCAAATTTTGCAAGTGAAATGTCGTTTAACAAAACATGCGATAAGTTAATCGTAGCTTAGGCATCCTGCCTGAGTAGTCGTATGTTTTACTTAAAAAATCCTACTTCGTAGTTTTTATGGGCAATGGGTATTATTTGGTGTTTCGTTTATTTTATTCCGTGTATTAAATTCCCTGCATTTCATACAGGGCTATTCATGTTCAACTACTCCGTAGTTTTTTATAGGCGATTGAACGCACGGAAATCAACACAGGGCATCAAATCAAATCCTCCATCACCCATAAAAAACTACGGAGTAGTTGAACATGAATAGCCCTGTATGAAATGCACGGAATTTAATGCACGGAATCTAATGCAGGGAATTAATGCACGGAATCTAATGCACGGAATTGAACGCACGAAAATCAATTCAGGGCATCAAACAAATCCTACTCCGTAGTTATTTTCTATACAGATCGAATAAATTTGGCGATTACGTGTAGCTTAAACTAGACTCTTGGTCAACCTATACAGCGATGAACGCAAAAAAACAAGCCGAATAAGTAGGAAACTGAATAATTCCCCTATTTTTGCTTTTCAAAGAAGGAGTTTGTTTGGCTGAATAATTAATAATAAGGGCTTTACAAAGTCTTCAAATAGGACATGATTCAACACGGATTGAACGGATTTAGCGGATAAAACGGATTTCTTGGGCTTGAAAAGATGCTTATAAGCAACTAACAACCTACAAAAATCCGTTTTATCCGCTAAATCCGTTCAATCCGTGTTGAATCATGTCCTATTTGAAAACTTCGCACAACCCTTATTAATAATCAGTAATTAATCAACCAACAACCCAATCAACTAATTATTCAGTACAATGAAATTACTCGAAAATAAAGTCGTATTAATTACAGGCGGCTCCAGAGGGATTGGTGCAGCGATTGTTCAGAAATTCGCAGAAAATGGAGCGACGATTGCCTTTACGTATCACTCTTCCGCTGAAAAAGCAAACGCTGTAGCCGAAGCGGCCGCCGCTTCAGGCGTTACCGTAAAAGCCTATCAATCAGACGCTAGTTCTTACACCGCAGCAGAAGCACTCGTGAAACAAGTCATCGCAGATTTTGGCAGAGTGGATGTATTGATTAATAATGCGGGCATCACGAGAGATACTTTGATGCTACGAATGAGAGAAGAACAATGGGATCAAGTCATTGAAACCAACCTAAAGTCTGTCTTTAATTTGACCAAGCATATTTTGCGCCCAATGCTCAAACAACGAGTCGGGTCGATCATCAATATGAGTTCCGTTGTCGGTGAATTTGGGAATGCAGGGCAAGCCAATTACGCGGCTTCCAAAGCAGGTATTTTTGGTTTTACCAAGTCTATCGCTAAAGAAGTAGGCTCCAGAAATATCCGATGCAATGCCGTCGCCCCTGGTTTTATAGAAACAGACATGACGGAAGAGCTAGACGAAAAAACAAAAGCCGCCTTCCTAGCAAGTATTCCCCTAAAACGACTTGGAAAAGCAGACGAAGTAGCAGAGACTTGTTTATTCTTAGCCTCTGATTTATCTACCTACATCTCTGGACAAACGATTAGCGTTTGTGGCGCACTCAACTGTTAAATAATTTAGTAGAGTTATAAGTGATGAGTTATTATGTAAATAAAACGCTGACTAAGTGCTAGTTTGAAATTTGTAGTACTTTCATCATAAAGTACATGTTAGTCTTATTAATTCGAATAACAGGTTGAAATAGTATTAAAAGGTGATTTTGAGAAAATATTTAGTCTGTCTCTTTCGCTTGCAAACTCCCAACCCCCAAAGACGGGGGTGATTGGTTCTGCTATTTACGATTTTTGCTGGTGAGGACTTGTAGTCCGCAACCTTTATTCTTCTCGCCTCTGGCGAGTATTACTCCACATTACACTCGCCAGAGGCGAGAAGAATAAAGGTTGCGGACTGCAAGTCCTCACCAGCAGCTACTTCTTTTTAGAACCAATCGCCTGCCAAAGGAGGAGCAACTCGAACAGTAGCTAAAAATAGTACAAAAATCAATGTTTTTTTTCTGCTCTTTAAGTGAAAAACTACTTACTCCCCCTTTGAGGGTTGGGGGTTTGCGAGCGAAAGAATTACTCAAAAAATACTAGATCAACATCACACTAGCATAATAACTCATAACTTATAATTCATAACTTCAGATTAAATGTATCCAGATTTATCTTATATTCTTCATAGTATTTTTGGCACGGCGGTAGACAATGGAACGTCTGTTGTAAAGACATTCGGGTTAATATTGGCGTTGGCTATTTTGGCAAGTTCTTATTTTCTGAATTTAGAATTGAAGCGGAAAGAACGAGCGGGCGTTTTACTACCCAATATGGTAAAAAAAGTAGTAGGAGAACCCGCTTCTATGGTAGAATTACTATTCAATGCCCTATTTGGTTTCCTACTCGGTTATAAACTACTATATGCCTTCCAACATTTTAGTGAATTTAAAATGAATGCGCCAGGCGTATTATTTTCTGGTAAAGGAAATATCATTGGTGGCATCTTGGGCGCAGCTGCTTTAGTAGCCCTCAAATATTGGGAAAAAAACAAAGATGCCCTTCCAAAACCTGTTACTAAAACTTTTAAAACCTATCCGAGTGATCGCATTGGAGATATTACCTTGATTGCAGCTTTTACAGGTATCTTAGGAGCTAAGTTTTTTGCGGTCTTTGAAGATATGAGTAATTTAAGAGGCGGCAATTTTATTGAAATTTTGTTGTCAGGTAGTGGCTTGGCGATTTATGGCGGCTTGATTGGTGGAACAGTAGGGGTCGTTGTATACTTACTCAAACATAAAATTGATACCTTTCAAGTAGCGGATGCCGTTGCTCCTGCGTTAATGGTCGGATATGGTGTCGGACGTTTGGGTTGCCAATTATCGGGCGATGGAGATTGGGGGATTGTAAATGAGTCGCCAACGCCTTCTTGGTGGTTTTTACCTGATTGGTTATGGACATTTAAATATCCTCAAAATGTATTGAATCAAGGCGTGCCGATAGAAGATTGTGTGGGTTTGTATTGTCGAGAGTTGGCGCAAGGGGTTTATCCAACGCCTATTTATGAAATGGTGATGGCCTTTATCATTGTGGCTATTTTGTGGGCGTTGAGAAAGCGATTGAAAGTGCCAGGCATGTTGTTTTGTGTGTACTTGATGCTGAATGGGGTAGAGCGATATTGGATAGAAAAAATTCGAGTTAATTCTCGTTATGATATTTTTGGGTATCATCCTACGCAGGCAGAAATTATTTCGGTGTTGTTTTTCTTGGTGGGGGCGATTGGATATTTTTGGCTGCGGAAGAAAAGGAATGATGTTTGAACCAGTAAGTAGAATTCAATAGCGAATGAGCTGGATTTGTGGTTCTAATTAGGTAGGATGGGACACGGATTTACACGGATTAAACGGATTCTAAGTAGGTCATAAACGAGATGTTGAATGTCGCTCACGACCTACTTAGAATCCGTTTAATCCGTGTAAATCCGTGTCCCATCCTATCTAATTGGCTTTCTTTTTTTTATACAAATCTAATCAATTCGCTTTTAACAAAAACAAATCCATGTTACGATTAACAATTATTAGTTGCTTGGCTATTTTTCTAGCCGCTTGTAGTTCTACTCCAAAAGGAGAAGTCATTAAAGAGGTAGACGGAGTTGCCAAAATCTTATCTTTTGGAGACAAAATTGACCAAAAAAATGTTATCACCTATGATGACATGATTGCTAAAATGGGGCGTGCAGATTCGTTGAAAACAAAGGTAGTAGGAACGGTAGAAGGCGTTTGTCAAGCCAAAGGCTGTTGGATGAATATTGTATCAGAAAATCCGAATAAGCCGAGTATGTTTGTAAAATTTAAAGATTATGGCTTTTTTATGCCTAAAGATATTATGGGTAAAAAAGTGGTGATGGATGGCTATGCGTTTAAGGAAGTAACACCTGTAGATGAGTTGCGGCATTATGCGGAAGATGAAGGGAAGTCGAAGGAGGAAATTGCAGCGATTACGGAGCCGAAGGAAGAGTTGAAATTTATGGCATCTGGGGTTTTATTATTGAATGATTGAGATGGAATCAAGTATCGGATACCTTGAAGGTATCCGATACTTTACGCCAATAAAACCAACAAAATGAACCAAAGATATATTGACTACGCACACTATAATATTTGGGCAAATAATAGGTTGATAAATAGTTTATTAGAACAAGAAGATCAATTATTAAGTAAAGAATTGATTGGCAGTTTCCCAACAATTCGGCTTACGGTTATACATATTTGGTTTGCAGAAACAGGATGGCTTGCTCGTTTGAATGGCAAGGGGTGGCAAACACCAAAAGTTACCAACTTTTCAGGTAGCGGTAAAGAATTATTTAGAGAATGGCAAAGCACTTCCGAGCAATTCAAAAAATTTGTAGCAACAGCCGATCTAGAAAAAGAAATTCCATTTGAGCATACAGGAGAACAATTTTCAATTCCAACACGAGAAATAATTCAGACCGTTTTTAATCATGGAAGTTATCATCGTGGACAAGTAGTAATGATGATGAGACAATTAGGAATTTCAATCATACCACAAACAGATTATATTGAGTGGGTTCGAGAAAATGTGAGAGAATTAAGAATGAATAATTAAGAATTAACAAGATGCGAGTGTTATTTAGCTGGACGCTGATAAACGCTGATTTTCTGAACCACAAAAAGTTATTATTAAGTACCTAGCTATAAATAATCGTCACTTTATGATGGACTCTTTTTCCGTTATATTCCTCCAAAAAATAGTTCCATAGAACAACTATGCAACGATTTTTTGAAGAAATCTAACGAAAAAATAGCCTCATCAAAAGTGACGATTATTTACAGCTAGGTACTTAATTTATTGCTCCAGCAAATCATTCAAAATAATACTAGTTTTTGTAATGCCATATTGTGCCATCTCATCTAAGAAAGCAACCAAATGGATATTATCTTTTAATAAAACTTCCATCATCATACAATCCTCTCCTGTTATTCGATAACAAGCTTGTATCGCTTCAAATTGACCGACTTCTTTTTTAAACTTTTGCAATTTAGCAAAACTGAGTTTAATAGTGACAAATGCTTTAATTGTTTTACCTAATTTAGTAGGATCCACCTTTAATTGATACCCTTTTATTAAACCAGCCTGCTCCATTTTTTGCACTCGTTTGGCTACAGCGGGAGCAGTTAGTCCAATATTTTTACCGATTGTAGCGTAAGGCGTTCTAGCATTTTCTTGGAGCTGTTGTAAAATTTTATCATCGAATTCATCTAATGTCATAATCGAAAGCATTTTTGATTATATTAATTATAATCGAAAGTAAATTATGCTTTTTTATTGGCAATCCAAATTGTTTTACTATTAAATGCATTGTACTTTTGAAGAAAAAATTATGACCAATTTTGATTTAACGCCAACAGAAAGAGCTATTATTAATAAAGAAGTATTCCAATCTTTGGAAAGTTTTTTCGAAAAAACGCAAGATTTAGCCGTTACTAAAACCGCTACTATTACCGAAATTCGACAGTACGCTCAACAGTATAATTTTGACCAAGCAGAAGATTCGATGAAAGTGATTTCAGTAGCTATCGAAGGTCTAAAAAAGTATGCGGTGCATACCCCACATCCTAAATACTTTGGTTTATTTAATCCAAGAGCTAATTTTTTATCAACAATAGCAGACTATATTACGGCGGTTTTTAATCCGCAATTAGCGGCATGGAGTCACGCGCCTTATGCCGTAGAAATAGAGCGATTTTTGATTCAATCCTTTGGTCAGAAATTTGGGTATTCAACAACTACTGTTGATGGCACTTTTTGTACAGGTGGCGCAGAATCTAATTTGACGGCTATTCTTTGTGCTTTGGAAAATCGCTTTCCTTTATTTAAAACGGAAGGTAGTAGAGGCATTGATAAAAGGCCCCTTATTTATTGTTCTTCTGAGTCGCACCACTCTATTGCCAAGGCGGCTAGGGTAACGGGTTTGGGGGTCAATTCGGTGGTGACTATTCCAGTAGGGGCAGATTTAAAAATGAACACCGCATTATTAAGGGCGCAAATTGAAGCTGATATAAAAGCAGGATATGAGCCATTTATGGTGGTCGGAACAGCAGGGACAACAGGTGCAGGCGCCATAGACGATTTAATTAAAATAGGCGCAATTAGCCAAAGCTATAACTTATGGTTTCATGTGGATGCAGCCTATGGTGGGGCGATTGCCATTTCATCAGAATTTCGTCAATGGATACAGGGGGTAGAAAAAAGTGATTCCATTACTTTAGATATTCACAAATGGTTTTCTGTCCCAATGGGAACAAGTATGTTCTTGACGAGTCATCCAAAAATATTGCACCAAACTTTTGGCGTTACTACTAAATATATGCCTAAAGATGGCAATCAAGCACAAATCACAGATCCTTATATTCATTCTATCCAATGGTCTCGCCGTTTTAATGGTTTAAAATTGTATTTACCATTAGCTGTTTTTGGCTGGAAAGGCTACGAAGCGGTTATTCGCCATCAAATCGAAATGGGCAATGCTTTAAGAGTTGGTTTAAAAGCTAGTGGTTGGGTGATTAAAAATAATTCCCATCTGCCAATTGTTTGTTTTACCCATCCAAATTTTGAAAAGGACGATGCTCGAATTGTAAAAATTACGGACGAAATTGTCCAATCTGGTAAGGCTTGGTTGTCGGTTTATCCTGTACATGGTAAAAATACGTTTCGGGCTTGTATTACCAATTATGCTTCTTCTTTGGCGGATGTAAGGGGGTTGATTGAACTATTGAATTCTTTTAAGGAATAAAAAGATAAATAATCTTTTCTGGTTTTTGAAAACGCTAGAAATCTACAATTTACTCTTTTTAAACGAAAATCAGGCATCAATGAAGAAGAATGGATGCCTTATTTTTTACTTAGTTATGAATTTACTATAAACCTATAACCTTTACCCACATTGAGTAAAAAATTGATTGGTGAGGTGTTAGCAATTCGGATAGTAAGATTTGTACCAACTGAAATGATTGATTTGACATCCGTTAAAAGTAATGGTGTTTCATTGGAGATAGTATAAAGCTGGTTAGTCGAAAAAATGTAACTGATAGTACCATTATTAGTTAAGCGCAACTCAATCAAGGTAGCTGATATTTTCGAAAATTGAATGGTCATTCCAGCAAATGTGTATATTTCTTCCAGTGCTACCCATAGAATTTGTTCCCGAATTTGCAATAAATGCTTAACCAAACCATCCATGTTAGTGTAAGGATTTCGTTCGTAAATTGGTAAATCCGAATTGTTTATTGAATGTTGAAACCTTAACCAAGCAGCATTTTCAAAAGCAGTTAAATGATGAAAGTGTAAGAACATAAAATCAGTAGCCGCAACACTTTTAGAATAACCCTCTAATTCAGGATTTACTGTTTGGAGGTATTCAATAAGTGTTGCCGATTTTCCAAAAGCATTAAAATTCTTTTCAAAATGCAATAGAATCCATTGCTCAAAAGAAATACTAGAAAAAGCAATTTGCACCTTTTTTCCATCTACTACTTCTTCCGATAATTCAAAAGCCTCCTTATGTTTTGGATGATAATCTTTATCAAATACGGCCCAAGTTTCTTCGTACGTACCATCTTCGAGTCCTTGCTGCGCCTCTCTGACATATCTAACAGGAACAGCTTTAAAATCCTCTTCAATTAGAGGTGGTTCAATTGGAACCGTTTTTAGTTGACGTTTTTTTCGAGCCGTTTTATGTTTAGAAATCGTTTCATTAGAAGTAGATTCTTCAACCAATCTTGGTTTAGGACTAATCTCTATAAATAATTCAGGATTGTCTCCCCACGCTTCCTTAGCCAATGGAATCAAGCTGGCAAAATATTGAGGTTCCGTATTTTTACCTTCACAAACAATCAGAATGTTATGTCGAAGTGTTTTACTTGGTTTTGCCATTGCTAAAAATTGCCTCTAATCCTTGAATATTGGGAATACCCCCAAATTTACCTGCCATATACCATTTATCAAATGGGGTATCTT
>JAYJMJ010095390.1:0-18895 GCA_036873875.1 Laminaria ephemera | reverse complement strand
ACAATATACTTCTAAACTCCCTGGTAAAATATGATGATAATTCATTATAATTAAATTTTAAATTTTAAGGTTTTAAATAATAGTATTCACCAAAAGAGTTATTTATCTTTTTTTTAATAAATCATAAGTTACTAAAACTGATAATAATCCAACTGAACCCATAATAATAAAAAAATACATTGTGAGTCTATCAGTTTTTTGTCCAGTAATATGAAAACTTGAACCAACTTTTTCATTCATATCCCCATAATCATTAACTAAAACATCAATTGTATGAAATCCAGTCTCTAAATCCCCAGGTAATACGATTGAATCAATAAATGATGCTTGTGTTTGAATAGCTTTTAGAACTTTTGATTGCGCTACTAAAGTTCCTTGTTCATTCCTTACCTCATAATTTAATCTTAAATCAATTCTAGATGGATTTTCAGGATACTTAACTGCTAGTGTGAAAAAAAATCTTTCACCAGCACTAACTTTAGCATATTTATCTGGAATGTCAACAGTTAATGTTAGTGCTGAAATATTTACAAAAGATAGAATTAAAATTATTAAATAAATTAATATTTTTTTCATTTTCTTTTATCCCCAATATAAATATTATATCCGATCCAAATAATAATTAAAATTATAATTAAATCTTTAAATATCCACAATTTAGTAAAATTTAGATTATTAATTAATAATAATAACTGAATAAATAATATAAAAATAATTATTAAAAATTCAATTAATAAATTTTCACTTTTATCTTTAAAGTTAGTTTTATTATATAAATTATGGATAATAAATGTTACAAAACCAATTAATAATAATACATAAATTATATTTAATGTTTCAATCATTTTCTAAACCTCGCATATTCTTTTATAGAATAAAATATTAATATTAACCCAATTAATTCTAAAATTGTAATAAATAATATTGGTATTGTAATTATTGTAACTTGGTAAAATTGAGTTTTTACCATATATAAAATTTTACTTGATAAATAAAAATAAATTCCAAATTTGACTAATAATTTATCTTTTGAGATAGTTGGATTTAATTTTAAATTATAACCTATTAATGAATTTTTTAAAATAATTATATTTGTAACTAAAATTAATAATAGTATAATTATGAAAACTAAATCCATTAATAATTGTCCGGATTTTGTTTTATTTAAAATATTTTGATAATTAATTTCTGTAATTATACACCAATTAGTTGAATCAATTAAACCATAATTTCCTAATACCATTTCACCATTTAAATTTTCATAATAAGATAATTTGTTAATATCATTATTAGTTAAACATTTTTGAGAGTTTTGTGTTTGTACTTTTTGAACTAATAAATCAAAATTTTGGTTTTTAAGTTTTGTGATTAAAAATTCATTATTATCAATTAAATATGTTTCACCTCCAACCCCAAAATTATTTTGTTCACCAACAATTTCATTAATTTTATCCATTTCAACTAATAATATTAAAGTCCCTAAAAAATTATTAGTAGAATATATTGGAATTCCAAAAGATAAAACTAATTTAGCATCAACTTTATCAGTTTCAAAATATGGTCCAATAACTGAGATTTTATTTTGATTTAATTGATTTGATAAATCATAAACTTTTGAATAAGCTAAAGAAAGCTCCGTATTTGAAAATTTTAGATTTGAACCTAGTTCATAATTTTCATTAAATTGATATACAACATAGTCATCTGGTGATATTAAAATTAAATTTTCGTAATTAGAAATTTTAGCAAAATTATCTAATGAAATTTTTAAATTATAAGTTGATTCA
Organism: Laminaria ephemera; assembly: GCA_036873875.1. NCBI lineage: Eukaryota > Phaeophyceae > Laminariales > Laminariaceae > Laminaria > Laminaria ephemera. The sequence goes on along the minus strand of JAYJMJ010095390.1, from coordinate 17,108 downwards.
GGCAAAATTTTAAAATCTGAATTGTAGGCAAGTGCTGTAATTCCAATTGAATAACCATCAGAAGTTTTAACTCTTGTATCAATAATATCTGAATAAAAACCATCATTTATATGACTGAATGTGTCACCAATATGATTTTTATTAAATGAATGTATAATATTTTTTGAATCTAATTCTACAATAATTGAAGACCCACTAATTCCAATTGTTTTTACAAATAATGATTTAAATTCTTGATTTTTTTGAAGTTGTGATAAAGTTAAATATGGATTTCTACTTATAAAAATATTAATTTGTTTAGCTAAAATATTTAATTGTGAATTAATATTATTTTTGGATATTTCTAAATTAAAAACTAAATCATCATCAAAAATATTTTGAATAGAATTTGAATTTGATAAAATTAATGTGTCTTGAGTTCTTTCTAATAAATAATCATTTAACCTTTCAGATTTAATATTTACAATACTTGATAAATGATTTTCAAATTCATTTGTGAAAGTTTCATCTGCTAAATAAAATGATGAAAATAATTGTGAGATAGATGATAAAACTAAAATTGATGTGAAAAACAATATGAAAAATTTAGTTAATTTCATTTTTTTGAATCCTCTCTAATTTTAAAATATTTGATAATTGTAAATATTATTAAAATACAAATAATAGATAATATGAAAAATGTGAAAAATAATTGTTTTTGAATTGGTTCAGACTTATAATAATTATTCTTATCAATCTCAACCATAACACACAGATTTGTTTGTAAAATATAATGGTGAGCACCAAATACATAATTTTTAGCATAATTTTTGTAAATATTACTTTTATCAACGAGAGTAAATTTAGCCCCTCTTTGCTTTTGATAATAATTATTATAACTATTAAAACAATCATCATACATTAAAGTATCAATATTTGTAACTTTATTATTATCATTCATTAATTGAGTGATTGGAGTTCCATCACGATTCACTAAGTACGTATTAATTAATTTATTTTCATCATTTTGATTAATAATTTTTGATTCAATTTGATTATTATCAATTTGTAAAGCAATAACTCCTAACATATCTTTTTTATTTTCAATAGTTTTAGAATTTATTAAAATTGGCGTTGTTACAAATACGGATAAAAAATCATCATCCCCATAATATCCAGGATCAAAAATACCAACTCCAAAATCTCTTTTTACTTTATGAAAAATTTCTCCAAATTTAGTTTCATTAAAATTTTCTAAGTTTAAATCTGTTCCTTTTTCTAAATCACTATTTGCTGACCATAAAATTTTCCCATCAATATCTATTAAAACTAAATTTAAATATTGATTTGTATCTTTATAAAAAATTAACTCATCAATTAAATCTTGAGTTAATGAATCTCCATCGGTTGAATATATATTAATGATGTCTGATTGTGAAGATAAATATTCTAAATCATTTTTTCTTTCATCTAAAAATGAACCAATTCTTTCAGATTTAGACTTAGCTATACTTTCTAAATGATTTAAAATTTCATTTTCTAAAAGAACATTATTAAAATATTTATTGTATATTGTGAAACTTGAAAAACTAATAAAAATCATAACAAATCCTAATATTAAAAATTTAACATATTTCATTTTAATTAAAGTTATTTTCTAAAAAAGAAAAATGAACCTCCAAATATTATAATCCCCATAATAACTCCTAAAATTATATTAAAATTAATTCCCGTATCAGTTTTATTAACTATTGAAAATTCTTGAACAAATTCATCAATAACATCATAATTATAAACTGATTTATATGTAATTACATAATCCCCATAAGGTAAATTTAAATCATTAAATTCTTCAAAATAAACAACTTCAACCATTTCAGTTTGAACAACAATATAACCAGGATATTTTCTTAAAATTTCACCAGTTAATTTATCTTTTAAAGTTAAAGAATAATTTACAGGCGTTGGAACCTTTCCGAAACTTGTATAAGTTACAAGCCCAGTTAATTCTTGAATATTTGAGATTTCAGAATCATCAATTGTAAATGTTATATCAAATAATTGATCAGGTATATCCTCATCACTATGAAGTTCATCATATGCATCAATCATTGCCTGCATCTCATCTAAATGTTCTTGTGATATATAATTAATATACACACCATCTGATAAATTATCATTTCCAATATTATCTAATGGGTCATAAAAATTATTTGAATTTTTAAGATAATTTGTATCACTATAACCTAAAGAAATTATACTAAAAAATAATAAAAATGTTATAAATATCTTTTTTAATAAATTATTTGAATAATTGTATTTCATATAAGTATTATATAGATTTAAATTATAAAAAAGATTGCTTGAAAATTGAAACAAAAATTAAAATAAAGTTTCAAAAAATAAATAAATAAAATAAGTATATTATCCATTAATAACTTTTAATATGGCATCTCCAAATTTAGCAACTTTCATTGAACCCATACCTCTAGCCTGCATCATCTCAGCCTTATTACTAGGTTTAATTTGAGCTAAATCTTCAAGAGCTTGATTGGACATAATCATATAAGCAGGCAGTCCAGTTTCTCTTGCTTTATCTGCTCTGAAATCTTTTAACATATTTAATAAAACTGAATTATTTGATGTGTCGAGTGTTTTTGGAGTATATTTATTTCCAAAGTCAAATAAATTTTTATTTTTTTGTTTAATAATAATATTAGTTTTCATTTCATCTGTAATAAATTTACTTGGATTTCCTGTATAACTAATAACTAATTTTTCCTTTGCTCTTGTAATTGCTACATAAAATAATCTTAATTCTTCTGAAAGTTTATCATAATCATCTCCTTCTTTCATTGCTGAAAATACAAAATTATCAACTACTTTGTTTGGAAAAGATAAACTATTACACGATACAATGTATACTTCTTTTGCTTCCATTCCTTTAATTGAGTGGATTGTTGCTAAAACTATTTCATCTTCTTTTGGTTCTCCAGATTTATATTCTTCTTCCGATTTAATAGTATAAGGAATTCCTGCTTTTTTGAAGTCTTGCGCGTAATTTTCAAGTACTCTATTTGTTCGTGCGAGCACAAATATCTCATTTTTTGGATTCTTTGAAGATTTGATAGCGCCAATTACAAAGGTTTTTTCAAGTTTTTCATTATCTTGTTCAATAAGGTAAATATTTTGTTTATCTGTATCGTTAAATGCTTTCATATCAGGTAATCCAAATTCTTTAATTGATTGATTAGCAATGGATACAATATTTTTTTCTGAACGATAATTAGTTTCTAAAAATATAACTTCTGTTTGCTTGAAAGTTTTTGGAAAGTCTAAGATAAATTTAATTTCTGAACCACGCCAACCATAAATTGCTTGTCTTGGATCTCCAACTACAAATAAATTTTTAGGAGTTAATAATTTAATAAATTCATTTTGAATCAAATTAACATCCTGAAATTCATCTACTAACACGTGTTCATATTCAGGAATTAATTCAGGAAAATTTCTAAATAATTTTAAACAATCAATTACTTGATCTGAAAAATCTCGAACTCCTTTTTTCTTTAGATTACTTTGTACATCTCCTGCTACTTCAAAAATAATTTGGGCTACTCTTTTTTCAACTGGTTTTGAAATTCTATCAAAAAATGGTTGAATTTCCATTTCAATATTTTTATAATAATCAATTACAGAGAATACATCATTTACAAAAATAAAAAATAACTCATCTCTTGATTTTTCCCTTAATTGTCTTTTGTTAAAATAATCATCATAAAAAGTGTCAAATGATTTTCCTAATTTTTTTAGAGCTGCTGATACAAGTGATATTTTATTTTTATATTGAATTACATTTACATCTTTATCATAAATTTTATTTCCATATTTTTTTAATTTTTTTTCACAATATGAATTAAATGTTTCAACACAAACATCATCAATCCCTAATTCATAAAGTCTTGATTCCATTTCTTGTTTTGCTTTTCTTGTAAAAGTAACTGCTAAAACTTTATCTGCTGAAACTCCTTTAAATTTTGTTAAAAATTCAATTCTTTTTGTTAAAACTGTTGTTTTTCCTGAACCTGCTCCTGCGATACATAAAACATTTTTAGCTTGAGTTATAATTGTTTTTTTTTGTTTAGGATTAAATTTACCTAAAAAGAAATCAAATGCTGAAAATAATTTTTCATCAGTATCATTAATTTCAGATTCTGGAAATTCAAATTTAAATTTTGAAATTTTACCTGAATTATTTGAATCTTCAAGATTTGGTTTGTGGTTTTTTGCAAATATTTCTTTTACTCCTAATGAAGTTCTTTTAACTACTTGAAATCCAGTTCCAACTGTATTTATTTCTAAAAATTTATGTTTAATTAAATCTTCAATTAAAGCAAAAATAGTTTGTCTATCAATCATATATAGACACCCATATGAATTTAATTCATCAAGGTTATTTCTATCAATAGTTGGATTTTCATCTCCTTTAATAAAATCAACTAAGGTTTTTTTTCCAAGGTTAAATTGTAAGTCATCAAAAGCTTTTAAGAGTGGTATGTGTGGTTTTTCCATATAATAAAAATATTAGTAATAGTATTTAAATGTGATGTGTTTAGAAAGAAAAAATGTGAATAAATAAATTATTTTTTATTAAGTTTACTTTTTTTTTTGGTTGGTTTTTATGTACTGGAACTTTTACTGGTTTTTTATTAGTTTTTGAACCACTTGTTTTTGTTGATTTAGATTTAGATTTTAGATATTTATTTGTAACATTAGTTTTTTTAACAACATTTGCTTCAGAAGCTAATCTTGGTGCAGTTTTTAACTCTTTTGTTAAAGTATCAATTTCTTTTGTTTTTTCATTAATTAATCTATTTTGTTCTTCAACTTCTTCAAAACTTTCTTCATTTAAATTTTCTTTTTCTTTTAATTCAGCTAATTTTTTCTCATTTATTTCATTTCTTTCTAAAATTAAATCTCTTTGTTTTTGATTCATAATCTCCCTATAACGAATTGCCTTTGCTTCTTTTTCTGAAATTTTATTTCTTTGATTAATTAATTCTTTTTTATTTGAAGAAACTTTTTCCAAAGATTTAATATGTGTAAAATTTGAATTAATTTTTTCTTTTAATTGTTTAATTTTAGATAAGTTATCTTTTTTTACTCCTTCAATTTGATCAATTTTTTCTCTATGTAGTTTTTCTAAAGTATCTAAATCATCCGTTAATTTTGATAAATCATCAAAATCGTGTCCCATTAAATGTGTATCAAGTTCTGTAGGAATATTTGATTTAAAATTATCGGATGAAGATTTATTGTAATTAATTTTTATAATCTTCACTAAAACAATAATTAGTAAAATCAAAACTACTAAAATTGAAATCCAATAAACTTTGAAAAATCTATATACATCAAAATTTGTTGCAAAAATGCTAGTTATGGATACTAAAAATCCTAAACCTAAACTTGAAATTTTCTTCATATTAAACATAAGAATAATTAGATTTAAAAGTATATAAAAACTCGGTTGAAAAAATAAACTAATGATGAATAAATGTTTCAAAATTAAATTAAAAAAATAACCACTTTAGAGTATTAATTTTATAACAAAATAAAAATTAGAAAATAAGTTTTAATCATTGTGAAATTTACAATTTCATAATACATCGTTTAAAGATTTTCTAACGGAATCATCAATTCCTAATTTTTCATTTTCATCAAAAGTTTTTTTGAATTCTGGATCATTATTATAAATTATTGAAAAATATTTAATATCGTCTTTTCTTGTTCTATTTGCACTTCTTCCATAAACCTTAGATAACTTTTCAATAAATTTTTTAGGTTCGTCTTTTCCTTTTTGAATTTTAGTTCTTGAACCTAAAGCGGACATTTTATTATTATAAATCCATTTTTTTAAGATTCTTGAATTTCTATCATATTTTTTAATTTTTTTAGGTGTATCTTTAGATGCTGAAACTCCATAAGTTAAATAGAAATTTACGTAAGCTAAGTATCTCCAATATTGCCATTTCATAATTCTTCCTTTGTAAATATTTGCTTTACTTAATTCATTAAAAGCTTGAATCATTCCTTTTTGTCCATAAACTTTTGGAATATTTTCTTCAACATATAACATTAATTCATCAATATTAATGTCAGTATTAAATCCTGAAAAGTAAGCGTCCTCTGGATATGAATAAAAAATTTTATTTAATAAATTTTCAATTTTCCTTTTATAATCACGTACTTCTAAATTATTATCTGTTTGAAATTTAGAATCAAAAACGGATGCTTGTAAATCATTTATGAATCCACGAATATCAAATGTTGCTCTTTGTTCAATAAATTCGTTTAGTTTATCTTCATCAAATTCAATTTGCTCTGCTTTAAAAATTCGATGAGCAATTTGCTGTAATAATTCATAAGAATGATTTTCAAAATCTACATAAATACATAATTTTTTTAGAGCTTTAATTTTGTCTGAATCTACATCATTTGCTGTAAAGCAAATTGGATAGTTTGACGTTTTAATAATTTTTGCAATTGTTGCTAGTCCTCCTCTATCTTTTGTTCCGGATACTCCATCAGCTTCATCAATTAAAATTAATTTTTCTTGACTAAATAATGATTTTTGCTTCATTACATCACCAACTGAATCTTCAATTGATTTTTTATTTCTAGCATCTGAAGCGTTTAGTTCAAAAATTTCGAAATCGTATTTTTTTGCTAATAAGTTAATTGTTGTAGTTTTTCCTGAACCTGCTTGTCCAGCTAAAAGTAAACCTTTTCCAGGTTTGAATTTTTCAATAAAATCCATAATTTTTTGAATTTCAGAAGTTACGATTATATCGTCAAATGAATTTAATTGATATTTTAAAAACCAAGGAAGAAATGATTCTTTTTCATCAATTTTTAAACCTGATTTAATTTCTTCAATATTTAATTCTAAATTTTTATCATCTACGGCGAAGACAGTTTTTTGCTCTTTTACTTCAACTCCAAATTTTGATAAGTCCATAATTTAAATTAGGAATTAGAGTTTATAAAAGTTAGTTGTCTATTTCAAATCATATTTATTCAAGAAATTTATAAAATAAATTTCTAAGCCATTGTGAAATGAAATATTTCACAAGGTTTTAGTAATGTAGCGAAGCGGAATTATTTAAAACAAATATCCTATTTTGTGAAATGGAGTTGATAATTCAACGGAATGGAAATAAATTATATTTTGAAAATTTTATTTTTTGTCAGCGGAGCGGTTAAACAAATAATAAAAATTTTAAAATTGTATATCTTGGATACCTCAAAGTACCAAATATCAATTTTAATTAATATTATTTAATTTATTCGAGTGGACTATGTATTTTCTTTAATTCATTATTACTTACATTTGTATATATTTGTGTTGTTTCTAGTGAACTGTGTCCTAGTAAAACTTGGATATACCTTATATCAACTCCAGCTTCTAAAAGGTGAGTTGCAAAACTGTGTCGGAGTGTGTGGATGTGTACATCTTTTGTCATATTAGATTCAATTTTTGCTTTTTCAATTACTTTTTGAATACTTCTTCCACTCATAGGATTACCTTGCTTATTTAAAAAAATAAAATTGTCTTTAGTTTTGTATTTTGTAAATTCTGATAATTTTTCTGACATCTTTTTTGACATAATAGTCATCCTATCTTTTCCACCTTTACCATTTCTAACCCATATTACATTTTCATTAAAGTCTAAATCTTTTAATCTTAATGTTAGAGCTTCGCTCAGACGTAATCCTGAACCATAATAAAGTTCAAACATTAACCTATGTTTAGGATTTTTAACTACAGAAAAAAGTTGTTTTATTTCTTGTTTGGATAAAACTTGAGGAGTATTTCTTGTAATTTTTGGAGTTTTAATTTCAATTTTTTTTCCTAATAAGTCATTGTAAAAAAATAATAATGCTGATTTAATTAAGGCAATAGATTTTGTGGATAGGCCTTGGTCCATTTTTTCAGCTAAGTATAACTTAATGTCGTCTTGTGTCACATTTATAGGTTGTAATTTAGATCTAATTAGAAATTGATTATTGTATAATACATACATCTTAGAAGTTAATTGTGAAAATCCTCTAAGTCTTACTTCGATTTCAATTTTTTTTATTGCTTGAATATGGTTCATTTTACTTGGTTTTTTGGTTAATTATTAGGTTTAATAATAACATAGTAATTATACGAACTTTTGTTTTTATATAATTATGTTATTTTTTAAATTATTAAATTTTAAAATATTAAAGTAAAAATAATAATATTTAAAGTTGATTTAAGTATATCAAATAAGAAATAATAATTGAAATATAATATAAATTTGAATTTTAAGAAAAAATAAGAGTTAAAAGATTAAATATCAATCCCAATGAATTTTTTAATTAAAAAACCAACTCCAAAACTAATAGCTGCAACACCTAAAGAAATGATTGCCATAGTGAAAAATTTCTTTTTAAAACTAACATTTTTAGCAACTGAAATATAACTTGTATAACTTAAAATAATTAAAATTGTCATAATTAACATTGCTGAAACTGAATATAAAATATTTGAGAAAATAAAATATGGGGCAACTAAAAATATAACTGTAATTACATAAGCAATTCCAGTGTACATTGCTGATTTTAAAGCTGATTTTTCTGATTCAACTCCATCTTCTTCATCTTCTTGAGCTGATAAATATTCACTTGCTGCCATTGAAAGTGATGCTGCAACACCCATAATTAATCCAGTAATTCCCACAATGTTTGAATTTGCAAATGCTAAACTTAATCCTGCTAGTGTTCCAGTTAATTCCACAAGAGCATCATTTAATCCTAAAACTACTGAACCTGCGTAAGATAATTTTTCATCATTTAAAATAGCTATTAACATTTGTTCATGTTTTTCTTCTTCAAAAGAAATTTGACTAGCCTTAGGATAAATTTCTGAAACTTTATCATAAAATACTTGAGCATTTACTTCACCAGCTTCCATTAATCTTAAGGTAAATGTTAATCCCAAAATTGATGCAAATTTTGTATACATTGCAATTTTTAATTTATTTGGTTTAACTTGTTTTTCTAAAATATTTGCCCATATATTATAATGCTTTAATTCATCTTTTGCAATATCATTTAAGATTTTTTTATTTTCTATATCTTTTGTTTTATTAGCTAGAACTTTATATATATTATATTCAGTAATTTCATTTTTTGCTTGAATTAGAATTTGTTTTTCCATTTCTTTTTTAGAAAAGGTTTCAAAATTTTTATTTTTTTTAAATTTTTTAATCATCTAAATAATTTAGATTAATCTAAATTTAAAAAGTCTTGTTTTTATTTTTATAGAAAAAGTCATTTTAAATACAATATAAATATTTTTTTGAAATATTTATTTTGTGTAAGGAATATTTTTGTCAAAACAATAATGTCTGTAAATTTGTTCTACTAACATATACAATGCTTGCTCATGAGTAAATATCATTTTACTGAGTGAAATTTTTTTATGTAATTGATTTTTTAATTGTTCATCTGGACCAAATGCTCCACAAATAATAAATTGTAAAGTTTGATTATTAGTTTGCTCATTTGTTTTTTTAATTAAATTGTCAAATTCAAATGTTGAATATTGTTTTCCATATTCACATAGTAAAAATGTAGTTTGTTCTTGACCTGAAATGTGTGGTTTTAATAAATCATATTCTTTCTTTTTTAGAATATTTTCATTTTTTTCTTTTATTTCTTTTAGTTCAACTATATCTAATTTTGACATTCTTTTTGTTAAATCTTCAATTTCTGATTTTAAAGATTGGTTTTTTAATTTACCAATTGTGATGATTTTTAATTTATTCATTTTTAAGTATTATTAATAATAATATAAATAAGTTAAATATGAATCTTTATTATTTATTATTTATTATTTATTATTTATTATTTATTATTTATTATTTATTATTTATTCTAATTAATATAATATTTATTTGATTATATAGTTAAGTATTTTTTAAGATTAATAAATTAAATCGAATATTGTCTAGTGTGATATTCCATGCGAATAAAATGGTTAAATTTGGTTCGATTGGATACTTCAACTCAAAATTTATTAAAATATAGTAATAAAAAAATTAACTAAAAATATTTAGAATTATTTAGAATTATTAGTGTTATCAGAGTTTTTAAAATTTGAATTTAAATAAGTAATTATTTAAATAATAAAATCAAATGAATTAATATATGGGTATAAAATTAGAACAAAATACAGAACAATTAGTATTAAAGTCATTTCCAAAATGTTTAGTATCATTATTTATTACATTCCTATTAATTTTTTTTATAGCAGGAGTACTAATTGAAAATGAATTGGAGATAGTTGATTATGTAGTTTCATCATTTGTTTGTTTAATAGGTATTGCAATTCAAAAATATAAAATAACAAAATTTGATAAATTGAATGGACAAGTAACATTAATAACAAAAAATGTATTTGGTAATAAGGAAGAAAAATATCCTATATTAGAAATTAAAAATATAGATATAGTTTATGGAAGAGGAGGACAAAATGCGAAAGGAGGGTCAATTTATTTAACAATTGGAGAACAAGAATATATTATTGTAGATTCAGATATTTGTTTTAGAAATTTAAAAAAAACTATCAAAATAAAAGATGAAATAAAACAATGGCTTTCTCTATAAATATAATTTAAAAACATAGAAAATCAATAAAGTATATAAATCTTAATTAATTGATTTTTTTTATGACAGAAAATACTGAGAGAGATGTTATGATTGGACTTGAGATTCATGTTCATTTAAACACTAAAGAAAAATTATTTTGTGATTGTAAAGTTCCTACTAAGGAGTCTGTTGTAAATTCACATATTTGTCCTAGATGTACTGGACAACCAGGTTCAAAACCTATGCTTACTAATAAACAAGCTCTTGCTAAAGTTATTAAAATTGGTTTAGCTGTTGGGGCGAATGCCACTAAACATACAAATTTTCAAAGAAAACATTATACGTGGCCAGATATGCCTACAGGTTTTCAGAGAACTGTTTCTGGTGGTCAAGTTAAGACAACTACAGTTGGTGGAGAGTTTATGGGAATTGAGATTGAGGGGAATCATTTAGAGGAGAATCCTGCTGCTTGGGATCCAGTTACTGGTGAATTAGATTATAATCGTTCAGGTTTTCCGCTTGCTGAGTTTGTAACTGCACCTGATTTTCGTTCAACTTCTGAACTTAGAGATTGGTTAAAGGAATTTATTTTAGTTTTAAAGTATTTAGATTGTATTAATATGGAGTATGGTATTAAGTCAGATGTTAATGTTTCAGTTAAGGAGTCTAATTTTTCTCGTGTTGAAATTAAGAATGTTAATTCTATTACTAATATTGTGGCTGCTGCTGATGCGGAAATTATTCGTCAAAGAGAGTTATGTAAAGAAGGGAAATCTATTCCCCAAGAAACAAGACGTTATAATGAAGAGTTAGATGAAACTCAGTTTATGCGTTCAAAGGAAAATGCTCAAGATTATAGATTTACTCCTGAGCCAGATTTACCAAATTTAAATGTTTCTGATGAAATGATTGAAGAAATTAGAGCTACTATTCCTGAATTGCCTGCGGCTAAGAGAGAGAAGTATTCTAAGTTTGATTTAAAGAAGGAAGATATTGAAGTAATAGTTTCTAATTTATATTTAACTGAAATTTTTGAACATGCTTTATCTAAGAAATTAAATCCTAGAGAAGTTGGTTTATTTTTACGAAGAGAGATACCTAGAGTATTAAATTATGCAAAAGAGAGTTTTTCAGATTTAGAGAAAAAGGATATTAAGGAAGAAATTATTTCATTAATTGATTTATTAGGTTCTGATAAGATTGCTTATAATACTGCTCAAAAAGTTTTAGAGAAGTTATATGCTGAGAAGTTTAATGTTGAGAAATATATTAACGATAATAATTTAATTCAAGTTCAAGATGATGGTTTAATTGAGGAATTAATTAGAAAAGCATTAGCTGATAATCCAAAGGCTGTTGAAGATCATAAAAGTGGAAATACTAAGTCTTTAAATTTTATTGTTGGTGTTGTTATGCGTGGAACTAATGGGACTGCGAAACCTCAAGTTGTGAATAAAGTTTTAATGGAAGTTGTTAAGGAATTTTAATTAATTCTTTTTTTATTAATTGAGTTTTTAACGAAACGAAGTTGAGTGAATTTTTCTTTTTTCTGTAAGAATGCTTTAGCTATATATTATAGTCAATGATTAAAGATACTTTAATTTCCAAAGTGGAAATTTTATAGATTATATTTTCACAAATGTGAAAATTTTATTTATTAGTATAACAAATATTTATATAATTTAAATTGTATTTTATTTTTATGAGAAAAATTTTAAGTATTTTAAGTTTTATTTTTTTAATTCCGAATATTTTTGGATATATTGATCCAGGGACTGGAGGATATTTAATTAGTAGTTTGTGGTCGTGGCTTGTTGGAATGTTTGCATTACTTTTTGCAGTTGTGATTAGATTTTTTAAATATAAAGTTTGGTTTTTTTGTAAAAAATATAAATATTTTGTTATGCCAACAATTATTATTTTAGGAGCAATTTCAATTAATTTTTTATTTTTTAATTCTTATGATAAAGATTTAAATTTGCCTGATTATGATGAGGCTAAAATTGGTGGAAATATTATTAATTCTGAGTTAGTTTATGATGGATATAATTTATATAATGGAATTTTAGTTGATATGGAAGGAAATCAAGTTCAAAATTGGTCTTATAATTATTTAAGTATTTTAGATGAAGATGGATTTTATTATGGTCAAAATGGTTATGAAGCAATTGAGTTTGGAAAATTTTATTTTAATGGAACTCCTATTTGGATTAAAGAGATTCCAATTCATCATGAAATTTATTTAACTCCAAGTAATACAATTATTGTAATGACTAAAAAGGCTGAAATTTATAATGGTCGGAATGTAGAGTTTGATGTTTTATTAGAATTTGATAAAGATGGAAATTTTTTAACAAAATGGTCAACTTATGAAAATTTAAAAGAAATTCAATCATTTCACCGTGAACTTGAATTAGATAAACCAGCAAATACTATTTTACCTGAAGATCATAAAAAGAATATGAGTATTTGGGGAGCTGAATATGATTATTATCATATGAATGCTTTTTCAGTAGTTCCAGATAATTCAATGAAGGAGTTTCATCCTGCATTTAAACCTGGGAATTGGATTGTGAGTTTTCGTCATGGAAGTATGACTTTTATTTTAGATTCTGAATCTAAAAAAGTTTTATGGAGTGGAATTTTTGATCAAGTTGAAAATAATTTAGAAGGACAACATTTAGCTAAAATGTCTGAAAATGGAAATATTAGAATTTTTGATAATGGAAGATATAGGAGTTGGTCAAGAATTGTTGAGATTAATCCAATTGATTTATCAGTTGTGAGTGAGATAAAAATGGATGATTTTTTTACATATTCACAAGGATATTTTCAAGATTTGACAAATGGAAATATTTTAATTACTGAAAGTGAGGATGGAAGAGTTTTTGAGATTGATAAAAATTTAAATGTTGTTTGGGAATTTTATAATCCAGAGATTAAAATTATAGAAGATAAAAATAATAAAGAAATTCATAATGAGATTTATAGAATGACTAGATATGATAAAGAATTTATTGATGGATTTTTAGAAAATGAATAAATCTTTTTGGTCACAAGTTATGAGTAAAGTTGATGAACCTTATAAAGAAGAAAAGATTGAAGATGAAAATTTATTTGATAAAAAAATAAGTGGTATTAAAGTTTTTAATATGTTAAAAGTTCAAACTGGATTAAGAAATTATCAAAGTAAATTTATTGATTCAGTTACTGGAAAATTAAAATATGATTTTGAGTATGCATACCTAGGAGTATTAAATAATGGATTTTATTATGCTCAAAAAGGATATGAGGAAAAAAATTGGGGTAAATTTAATTTAGATGGAAGTTCTGTTTGGATTAAAGATGAACCAATTCATCATGAGTTATTTATATCTGAAAAAAATACTATTTTTACATTTATTCGAGAAACTAAAATGTATAAAGGTCGTGATGTAGATTTTGATGTTGTAGTTGAGTATTCTCAAGATGGAAAAGAATTATCACGATTTTCAATGTATGAAAATTTAAATGAATTTAAAAAATATCATGGAATGTTAGAATTAGATTTTCCAAAAATTAAATTTTTACCGTGGTTAGATTTTGCTAAACGAAAACGTGAAAGTCCTTGGGGAGGACATTATTGCTATTACCATTTAAATTCTTTGAATATAATTTGTGAAAATAAAAATTCAAATGATTCACGTTTTCAAAAAGGAAATTGGTTAATTTCTTGTAGGCACGGTAGTATGATTTTTATTTTAGATAAAAAAACTAAAAAAGTTGTTTGGTCAAAAACTCAAAAACAAGTAAACGGAGAAATTCAAGGACAACATACCCCAACATTTTTAGAAAATGGAAATATTTTAATTATGGATAATGGTAGATATAGAGGTTTTAGTCGAATTATTGAATTAAATCCAATTACTTCTGAAATTGTTTGGGAATATTCTAATAAAGATAATTTTTTTAGTTTATCTCAAGGCCTTTGTCAAAAGTTAGAAAATGGAAATATTTTAATTACACAAAGTGAGAGTGGAAGATGTTTTGAAGTTGATTATAATACTAAACAAATTGTTTGGGAGTTTTATCATCCAGAAGTTCAGTCAAAAGATAATTCAAATTACAAATCTAATTATGGTAAACGTCAATGGATCTATAGAATGAAACATTTTAATTATTCTGAAATTTGTGAGGTTAAAAAAGTAAAGTGAATAATAAAAGTTTTATCGTGTGGTTTACTGGATTATCTGGAAGTGGAAAATCAACACTTGGTGAAAAATTAAAAATTGAATTAGAAAAAAATTGTTTAAATAGCTTTATTTTAGATGGAGATAATGTTAGAAAAGGATTGTGTTCAGATTTAGGTTTTTCTGATGAGTGTAGAGTTGAAAATATTAGGAGAATTTCTGAGGTTGCTAAATTATTTTTAGACTCAGGTCAAATTACTATTTGTAGTTTTATTTCACCATTTAAAGTTGAGAGAGAATTTGCAAGAAATTTAGTTGATAAAGATAAATTTATTGAAGTATTTGTTAATTGCCCACTTAAAGAATGTGAAAATCGTGATGTGAAAGGTTTGTATAAAAAAGCTAGAAATGGAGAAATTAAAAAATTTACTGGAATTGATTCAGAATATCAAATTCCAGAAAATCCAGAGATGGAGATTAAAACAAATGAATTAACAGTTACTGAAAGTGTTGAAAAAATTTTAAATTATTTAAGAATAAATAAATTTTTATAAAAAATCTAAAATAATAAAAAACTAAATATTGATACTATGGATACTAAAGCTGAGAAAAAACCGATACTTGGAAGAGTAATGCTACTACTAACATTAGGACTTTGTGAAATTAATTGATTACAACTAATAGTTGTCCCACCATTAAATCCATCACAATCCCATAAATAGTGAGTTGAATTATCAGCAGTATTATTTAAATTTCCTTGAGAACAAAGATTATTTGAGATTCCACAAATACCTGGCACTGAAGCTGGGCCAATTGGAAAAGATTTAAGAGTTGGTAGAGTTGAACCTGAAAATTCCCATAAAGAACTATTCCAAACTGATAAAGGTTGATTTGAGGAGTCATAAAAATAAGAGATATTATCTTGAATTGGATTCATATCTACTGAACTATCTGAACCAAGTGAAATGTTTGGATTATTTGTATGATTATTCCAAAAAGAATTTACAACAACTCCATTACTTCCATAACCAAATATTGAACCAACACTAGGACCTGAACCAGTAACATTTCCAACAAAAAATGAATTTTTAATTAAACTTAATTCATAAGAATTACCAGCCAATCCACCCACAAGATTAGTTCCAGTAATATCAGCATTTGAATAAGAATTATCTATACCAGCTGAACCATAATACATATATCCAACTAAACCACCCACATTATCATCACCAATAATTTTTCCTGTAACCATAGAATTATCAATTTTAGAATTTAATGCTACATAACCAACTAATCCTCCTAAATTACTTGAAGAGGTTCCAGTGATTGTAAAATTAACATTAACAAAAACGTTATCGATTTTACCTTCTTCTAAATAAGAAGTAACTCCTCCAACATTATTTAAATTGTTTCCATAAATAGAACCCGTAATAAGTAAATTACTAAAATTAGATCCATAATCTGAACCTGATACCACACCCCCAGGAGAATTAAAAGTTAAATTTACATTTTTAAAAGTTATAAATTTAATATTTGCAGTATTAGTCTCACTAAATAACCCATCGGAAGAAGAAACTGGATTAGACATATATAATTGTAAAATTGAAAAATTATTCCCATTTAAATTCCCGTTAAAAACTCCCCCTACAGGAGCAAAACCTGCTCCTGAGTTATAAGGAGTTACATCACAATTAATATCATTAATTAATTCATAACTAGAAGCTAAACTTGAACTCATATTTTGAAGTTCATCACACGTTGAAATTTGATATGGTGTGCTTGGAGCACCATTCCCACCTTGAAAAGAATTCACAGGAGTCATTAAAAATAAAGATAATAAAAATATCCTAAAAAATACAAATATATTCATATTATTAAAAAAAAATTAACAATATATAATTAGATGTATTTTAAATTAATAGTTATTTAAAATAGTATAGGTAAATTAAAATTTTATTTAAAGTTTAATTTATTAATTAAAATTTGCTAATAAGACAAAATTAAATATTACACAAATAAACATTAAATATTACAGCACATATAATAATTATTATTAATTAAAATTTGTTAATTAGAATTGAATTTAATCGAATTGATTAAAGTGAACGCATTTTAAAATCAAAGATTTTTAAATCATTTTTGGAAACAATGTTTCAAAAAATACACTAGGAATTTTCCGTTCAAAGAACATTACACTAATTGAAAATAGTATAATTTTTAATTGTTAAAATTGTAAATTAGAATTTAATAATTAAAGTCAAGAAATCAAAGATTTCTAAG
>JAYJMJ010095083.1:0-18908 GCA_036873875.1 Laminaria ephemera | reverse complement strand
TGCACCGGTCGACCTAGATATTTGCACAGTCCGCGACCCCACGTCTGCTCCTACTACTGCAGATCCCGTGGCACGCCTGCATTTAACGAACGTAAGTGTTTTGCTGTTATGGGTGTTCGCTCTGAACTGCTACGGAGTGCCTGATACTGGTCACACGGTCACACGGTCCGTACGTACGTATAACCCACTTTATGATCTATTAGTATGATTCCAATTGTTCCGTACGCACAAAACTCATATTCCCCCCGCATCGCTGTGCTCCCCAATCAATTGATTGTTTACCACCCCTCGCTCGAAGAGGGGGGGGCAAGGAAAACCCCTCGGGGCTGACCCGCACACAGATCCGTTCCAGCATGCGTACACACGCAAGTCAACCACCACTCCATCCGGCGTAAACTCCGTATACGCCGACCTCCAACCCACTACGGTCGTTGCCTGGTGTACGCATGCTCTGGTTTCTTCTCTACCCCCCCCCCCCCCTCCCCTCATTCTGCATTTGTTTATCTCGACGCGCTCACTTTCAGAACTTGTCGTACAGGCTGTCTTTCGCTCCACAAAGTCCCTTGCTTTGGTTGCTTCTTGCGACCCCTACCTCTATCTACCCTCACGCTGGACATACAATGTGCATCTCTCCCGTGGCTACGTAGACACCCCTGGTATGCCACGATGTCCATTGGCCCTCGCGCTTCAGCATTGCAGGAGCTGCACCCTCGGGCGACGGGTGCGTGGCACCCCCAATCCTCGGGGAGTGCAGCGCATACCCCTCCGGCGGCACTCTCACCAGTGGCACCACCTGCCGCAGCCCGCTTGTTGCCTGCGTCTGAGTACACGTGGACAATCTACCACTGCTACCACAAACCAACGCCACTAGCGGACCAAAGAAAATATGTCAACAATGTATCATTGTACATTAACGATTACAAAACAGCAGCATCGCAATGAACCATAAAACAGCGGAAAGTGGGACGCGCGATCCACACATTGACAATTGAATGTTCGAAACGCCAACACCCCGCGTGCGTCGCAACTGACGACCCCCTTGCAGTTAACCATATAGGATTGCCGGGGCCCTGTTCTCCAAAACGGAAAACAACACAGAACAAGCAACACGGGCCATGTCGGTATCTGAACAGTAGTCGGTAATAGGAATCCCACCATGATAAAATTCATCACAAACTCCGGGGCCCTACTCACGCGCAGGTTCACGCGTCTTTCCTTAGCTATTTTGTACAGAACGACGTGGGCACTTTGACTCGTGCCTCGTCCGAAACACTAGCTCACCCAACTGCAATGTATGCGTCTTAGTAATCATTGCAGCACATAACGCCGTTGGCAGCATGCTTCCGCCGCAGGTACCAACTCACCAAAGGCAGCACGCATCCGCAACCGCCGATTCGGCACCGAATCTACGCGGACACGTTCGCCCTTACATCTACCTAGGGCACACCACTCCTGCCACCACAGTCACATTGCTTCGGGCCTTTGACGAACGTAATATCTCAATAAACGGCACACGTTTCCTTAACAGTGAGGTTTGTGTAGAACGATAAGGGGACTTCGCTCTGTGCTTCTGCCGACTTTTCTAACAATAGTTCAAACAACGGCGTACGCTTCCTTCAATATCGATTCCGTACAGAACAACGCGGGCTCTTGGCCCTTGCATCTGTCGAAAATACCAGCTCACCGAACGGAGCATGCATCCTCAATCACCGCATCCGTTCAGACATTACATGGGCACCTTCGCCAGTACCTATGCCGGACCTACTCACTCTAGCAACCCCATTTAACGAAACATTAGTTGGATCATTCCTATGTATTCCAGTTCACAAGATGGCGCAGGCCTCCTCACCCACAAATTCGATACATAAAGATGCGGGCACCTTGGCCCGCGCCTCTACCGAAATTACGAGTTAACATAACACTGTACATGTCCTTAATGATCGATTCGATACAGAATGAAAACGGTTCTTTCACTCGTGCCTCTGATGAAAATGCTAGCTTACCAAACGGAATCACCTGTTCAGTACAGTAGGTACAAGGGCCCTTGCCTCTGCCGAAACAACCCTCTCTTGAAACCAGTTGGTAAAAAATGACTTGGGCCGTGCTTCTGCCGAACATGTCTCCTCACAAAATGGCGCACGCTCCCTCACCCATCTATTGGCATAGAACGACACGGACACTTTGACCTGTGCCTCAGCTGAAATTACGAGTGCACACAACGGTGAACACGCCCTTAATTAGCCATTCGACACAGAACGACGAGGGAACCTTTGACCCGTGGCTCTGCTGAAGATGCTAGCTCATAAAACCGGAGCACGCGTCCTCACCGATCGATTCGGCACAGAACCTACACGAGCGTCTTGGCCCTTGTTTCGGCCGAACCTACCCACGTTGAACCTCCTGACAAAACATAAATTGGAACGTGCTTCTGCCGAAACTACCATCTCACACAACGGCGCTCTCTTCCCCTTCCACCTATCCGGCATAGAACGATGCGGCGACCATGGCCCGTGCCTCTGCCGAAATCACGCAGGTACACATCGGTATACACGGCTTTAACGATCGATTCGACACACAACGGCGCGGGCACCTTTGGCCCGTGCCTCTGCCGATAATACCACCTCACCAAATTGAGCACGTATCCTCCATCACCGCTTAGGTACAGAAACTTCGCGGGCACATTGGCACTTGCTTCCACCGGTATTACCCACTCCTGAAACTGGCCTTGACACAACATACATTGAATCGTGCCTGTGTCGACGAGTCTGGCTCATACACCGTCGCACGCTTCCTCACCCCTATATTCGGCACAGAACGACGCGGACACCTCGACTCGTACCTCTGCCGAACATACGAGTGAACACAACGGTGGACGCATTTTTCCTGATCGGCGATACATACCTACTCGGGCACCTTTGGCTCGTGCCTATGCAAAAACTGCCCATTCTTGAAACCGCTCTTGACACAGAATATATTAGATCGTGCCACTGCCATACTAAAAACCTCACCAAACCGACGCACGCTTCCTCACCCATTTATTGGGCACATACCTAAGCGAGCATGTTGGCTCGTTCCACTGCCGATTACACTTCCCCACCAAACGGAAAGCACGTCCTCAATCACGGATTGCAGATTTTACTAGCCCACTAAACGGAACGCACGTTCCCAATAATCGATTCGATTTGGAAACTACTAAGGCACCTTGGCCCTTGACTCTGCCGGTGTTTCCCACTCTTAGTATCACTTCTGACACAAAATAGCATTTGGATCGTGCTTCCGGCGATGATACGTCCTGACAAGACGGCGCAAGCTTCCTCATCCAGCTATAGGGCACAGAACGACGCGAGCGTCTTCGACCCTTGCCTCTGCCGATTATACTAGGCCACAACCTGAACACACGACGTCTTAAATCACCGCTTCGGTACAGAAATTATACGGGCACCTTGGCCCTCGCCTCCGTCGGAATCACCCATTTACATTGCACAGAACGACCCGGGCACCACTGCCCCGTGCCTTTGCCAATTTTCTAGCCCACCAAACGGAGCACACTTCCGCAATCACCGGTTCGATACGGAAATTACACGGGCACCTTGGCCCTTGCCTCTCTCGGAATCATCCATTAATTTGGCACAGAACGACCCGGGCATCTTTGGCACGTGACTTTGCCGATTGACAAGCCCACCAAACGGAACACACGTCCTCAATCACCGGTTCAGTCTAGAAACGACATGGGTACCTTGGGCCTTGCCTCTGCCGAAATTTCATTTTTATTGAAACGGCTTTTTGTTAACACAATGTAGTAGTCGGATCGTGCCTGTGCCGAAGACACCTCCCTCACAAAGCACCGATTCGGTACAGAAGCTACGTGGGCGCCTTGGCCCTTGCCTCTTCCAAAAATGCTCCACTCTCTCAACCACAATGCCCACCCATCGCGCTGCAAAATCACTTCATTTCGCACATCATCGCCCCAATCCAACTCATTGAGACATTCACGGCATTTGGCATATTATCGCCGGAATCCAACTCAGTGAGACGGTCACTTTGCGCAACAATTACCGGTACTTGCACGCCCGGTGCCAAAAACCACAGCATCGAATATATGAGGAAACCTTTGAATGCCCAACCCAACTCACGTGCATCATTTCAATATTAGGCGCAATAGTTTGGTGACCCACAACAGACGTCAAACAGGTGTTTCACACTCCCGTCACGATGCACGATTTTCCACGACCGTCCACGCGATTCGACACAAGTACATCAACTCTGCCTGGACATCACCAGCTCAATATCTCCATACGTGCATACGGTACCTTATACTCGTACCCATATCAAACATATCTCATTGTTCCACACACCAATTAAATTGTATAAAACAACACCATGCCTGCACACAGCAGCCTGAATCCACCAACATTTCTTTACATTCACGAAACACACCGCAGGTATGATATATGTGCTCCAGTACGCTCAGACAAATAGCGCTGCTGCAGTGATTTGAGGTACCAAGAACGTGACTTTACTGTGACATCACGAACAACGCGTTCCGACATCGACTCCCCCTTTGATATCCTCGGCGTGACCCTCACCACTATGGGGATTGCTGCACTCCGCCTCCTCGGTTTGCAAAATCTTCTCCGGCATGCCCATCGCCACCACCGTGGCTGCATAGACACAGACATGGAGTTGAAACTTCATAATAACGTGGCTGCATGTACACGGCAGGAATATACTGTATTTAATGGTATACCAACACACATGATCAGCCACACCCACCACCTCTACACACCACACACAACACACAACCACCTGCACACCACTACGCCACACCCTACCTCCCATCACCACAAGACTACCATCGTCAACACCAATGGTATCCATTTTGCGTTGTAGACGACGTGTTCGCGCAACGCTCAGCCGCCGCGGCTGCGGATCACAACGATCAAAACGCCGAGGGCGGCGAGATCGACGACGGCGGCGAAGCATTAACTGATGGTGTTGCAGAGAACATGGGCGACGAATCCGATCCTCCGGCATCGGCCGTGCAAATGTCCCAGATGGCCTTCGTAGTACCCGACGGCTTCAAGAGGGTCGTGGGTGAGAAGCGGAACCCCTCTAATATGTACAAGTTCGGCGTGCGTGTGGAGGACACTAAGCCGGTGCCGAAAAACCCAGCACGCGAAGGCCGTTAGTACTGCATGGCGAATGCTACCTGCAGATGAGCTCCGGACACGTCCATTCGCATCAAGAGCAGCAACATGGTTGCTGCGACAACGCACCTGAAGGCCCTTCACGGTATTTCGAGCAAGAGGGGAGACGGAATCGTCAAGAGGTGAGTACTTGTACCGCTACAACCATCAATTCTGCTGTGTAGCTTGTGCCTTGCCAACTTGAAACCTGATTATCATGTATGTACGCGAACGAACACGTTTTTTAGGGCGTGGCGTTGAGACTTCGTATAGAGTGCCGCTGTTGTTTTTTGTATGTGTACATGTAATCCGCTGGTAAAACTGCTGTACTCCGAGCTTGCTGCTGAGACGGCAGCAGGAACTACGGTGACCTCCGGTGCTGCTGCTGATGCTGCTGCTGCTGCTTCCGTTGCTTCCGTTGCTTCGTCGTATCCGGCCTTTGATCTTAGCCATACTTTGACTCGAATACCTGGTACCAGGTATGTATGTATGTGGTTCCAACAGCAAATCTGGTCTGTGTTTGTATGTACTGCGATGTACAGGTAATCTGTTGACTGTCGGTACTGCTATTGTGTGTATTTCCACGGCTATTGTGTGTAGTATCCGCGGTAACATCCGCGGAAATGCCCACGGCTGTGTCCATGTGTCCGCGGCAGTCCCCACGGAAACAGCCGGGGATGTATCCGCAGCAATACGCACGGAAACAGCCGCGGGTGTATCCGCGGGTGTCCGCGGGTGTAACCGCGGATAGCTCCACGGCTATACCCACGGAAAAATCCGCGGGTGTATCCGCGGGTGTAACCGCGGTTAGATCCACGGCAATACCCACGGAAACTGCCGATGCTGAATCCGCTGGTGTTTCTGCGGGTGTTTCCGTGGGTGTAACCGCGGGTGTAACCGCGGTTAGCTCGACGGCTATACACGTGGAGATAGCCGCCGGTGTTTCCGCGGCAATACCCACGGATACACTCGCGGGTGTATCCACGGGCATAGCAGCGGGTGTATCCGCGTCAATACCCACGGAAACAGCCGCGGGTGTATCCGCGGGTATTGCCGAGGATACACACACGGATATATCCGCAGACGCGAGTGTATCTGCGGGCGTATCCGTGGGTGTATCAGCGGGGAATGGGCGCATCCGCGGCAATACCCGCGGATACACCCGTGGCCGTTTCCCTGGGTATTGCCGTGCATACACAAGCGGCTATACCCGTGGCTTGTTCCGTGGATATTTCCGTGGAGATTGCAGCAGACGTTGCCGCGGACATTGCCGCGGAAGTTGCCGTGGACATTGCCGTGGGCGGTTCCTTGGGCATTTCCGTGGGCCTTACCGCGGAAGTTGCCGCGGAAGTTGCCGCGGGCGTTTCCGTGGGCGTTTCCGTGGTCCTTGCCCCGGAAGTTGCCGCGGAAGTTGCCACGGAATTTGCCACGGACATTTTGCCGTGGGCGGTTCCGTAGAAATTTCCGTGGGCCTTACCGTGGACGTTACCATGGAAGTTGCCGCGGACATTGCCGTGAACGTTTCCGTGGAAATTGCCGTGGGCCTTGCCGCGGAAATCGCCACGGAAGTTTCCGTGGAAGTTGCCGCGGACATTGCCGTGGACATGGCCGCGGAAGTTGCCGCGGATGGTGCCGCGGGTGTAACCACGGGCCTTTCCGTGGGCCTTACCATTTGCCGTGGGCCTTGCCGTGGCGTGCCGTGGGTATTGCCGTGGGCATTGCCGTCAACCTTGCCGTGGGTAGCCGCGGCAATTCTTGCTGTGGATTGCCACGGGGACTTCCGCGGGTTGGCATGCCGTGGATAGCCGTTGGCCTCGCCGCGGGTAGCCGTGGCTTGCCGCAAAAAATTCAAACAATGTACATCCCTCCCTTCTGGCGGGGATACGGAGCAAAGCACTTCCCCTCGTTGGCGGACGTTGCACGCGCCGTCTGGGGGACTCCAGGATCAGCGGCAGTGCTCGAGCGAGACTTCGGCGAAGCCGGAAAGCTTATGAACCGCCAGCGCGATTCACTTGACCCCTCCTTCGTGGAGATGGTCATGTTCCTCCGAGGGGCGTATGACCTCATCCCCGAGGATGTGCCTGCTCTTACAGCAACAGAGCGCGCAGCGGCCATCCAGGCACGGCTGAGAGACCCCCGAAAAAAGGCGGAGGCTCAGGATCTCACCTCCGGCCTGGACGAGGCTTGAACGAACGGCGCGTTAGACGACTTGTTGGTTGGTGGCGATATTTCGGACGACGACAGCTGTGGCGAGGTTGACGCCTCGAGCAATTTAGACGTTGATGGTGACGCGCGTGGACACATAGTACGTGGTGCCCAGGGTCAAGGCGACGATGTCGTGGCGAGTGATGCCCCGGATCAGGCAGACGGTTGTACCCACAGGAGCAGAGTAATTCACGACTTCTTAAGTAGATGTATATACTATTATTCAATATCGAATGTCTCATCTTTTGATTTTTGCGGAAGGTTGTCGATAAAGTAAGACGCCGGTTTATCCTCTCATCCTCGGGGTTGCACTCTCGACGTTTCAGTCTTGTCTCTATTGTGCAGCTTCTATTGTTAGTGTGAACCTGTTTCTCCTTCATTCTTTCCCTACTGTAGTACTTGCCTGTTTTCTTTTGCATCTTTTTCTGTCCCTGGCGTAAAGGAGGTGGTGGTAGCGAGTGTTTGTACGACGTATTATCAAGAGTGGTGGTAAGAGCGGTTATGGGTCGTCGACGAAAGCAGAAACGAGTTTGCAGATCGTGTGGCAAGAAGCCACGGTGACCACCAAATGGAACCTGTGTTATTACTGTCCCCGATTCTAGTGTCTGTTGGTACTGGCATTGTTTTGTCTTTGTTTTTATTGGAGCGGGGGGGGGACAGCGATAGTACTGTAAGCTGACGCCGCTGTCAACGGGAAATAGAAGGAGATGGCAGACCGTGTGACAACGTGCACGGTTCGAAGACCTAGTAGACAGCATAGTAGACGGCATGAAACCTTTGATGGGGATGCTTCCGTTCATGCGACTGATTTTACTTGGCCTCATTTACCTATCTATTTGTCGTTTTATTCTTCCACATCCCTATATTGATGTGTGCTTCGTTGGTGCAGCATTTCCTCTTCATCGCGAACAGACAAACGTGTTATTTCTTCGTTCTTTTGTTTTGATCTTGCGTCTTTCACTTTTAACAAGAAATTTGAAATGTACTCCAGCTGTGAGATCTAGGATTTTGTCGAAAATCATCTTTGCAAGCTGTGTGTGATACTCCGATTGCGCGTGTTACGGGATGTGTACGTCCTCATGAAGCATTATAGGTCGGCGACTCCCCTTCAGACTAGTTAGCACCAGGGCCAACAGTGTGATACCAAGACGCCGGTCTATTTCAAGCTGTGCACGGAAACTATAAATTTCTTAGAGGGGGAAAAAATCTGACGGCTATGGGACGCAAAAAAAACAAACTATCGGTGCGGGGACGGGGTGGTGTTGTTGATAGCGTTTAGATCGTTTGTCTCATTTCAGAAGCCCTTGTGGTTTGATGAAGAACCAGGACGGACACTGGGTGTTATGCTGATTTCTGTCGTTGTATAAAAATAATGGTTTATGTCAAAACAACACACACACGCTTCCACCCCAGAGGGCCGTGTGACCATGGACTAGATAATGATGGCAATGATGAGTCAACGTGACAACGCACACATCATTCCTGGTATGGTACCACCGGTCAATGGTATCCGTTTGGCCTCATTACCTCGTACTCGTCGTTGTTATTATTGCTGTCCCCTAGATTGGTAGCGATAGATAGATAATGTGTGTTATGTGTTGAATAGACTTCACGAACCTCTTAATACAGGAACACAATGTTATCGGGTGTTTACTGCGTGTGAATCAATCTTCTAACGTATGTTACGTTTCTTTTCATGAACTCGATACTAACATGGTAACACGACGTTATCGTCAAACGACAAACGTACACACTGTATGTTACACCTAGTAAATGTGAGCACGAGCTAAGACAGCAACAGCGCTTTTCTAGCGTATAAGTTTCTGTTCTATCTAACGTTTATTGCGAACAAGAGGAGAGATTCCGCTAACGCCATAACGTAACATTGGTCGCTGTGGGCTACTGACCCTGTTGCACGGCTAAACGTTGTACGTTATACCTAACGTTGAGCACGAGCTAGCACAGTAACGTTTTGCTAGCGTTAGATTGGGGTTATACGTTATGCATCTACGGTGTGTTACGGTGGAATCTTGGAATTCGGCTAACACCGTAAAATTACGTTATGTTGGGCATTTACGTTATCAATCCAATGTGTGTTATGACGGTATCTTGGAATCTACCTAACAGCGTAATGTTGTATGTATGTTGAACCTAACTTCGCGCACGAGCTTACACAGTAACGTAATGCTAGCGTAACATTGGCCATTTACGTTATCCATCCAACGTGTGTTATAATGACATATTGAATCCAGCTAACACTGTAACATTGCGTTAGGCGCATTTCGTGGCCGATCTTAAAACCGTAACGCTATACTGTAGCCAATGTTGGTGCACCGTAACACTCTAGCGTTTTGTAAAACGATCAACTGACGATATCGCAACGTACTAACACGATGCCATCATAATACCTACAAATCAGATAACGTAGCAACGTAATGTTAACATAAAACGTTGCCGAACTCTAACGTTGACATCGAACGATAAGTGTTACGTTTTCCGACGTGTGCACTTTTTAAATAACAAATCGTTTGTGAGTCGTACAGATCAACAGGTACAGCAGTACAGCAGTATTACACTAGAAGAGTCGGAGTAATGAGGATTTTTCAGTCCGCGGGCGCGGTGGAAATTTCCTTCTATCTGCATAAGGCCAAACCGACCCCAGGAAACACCCACTCAAATCGAGCTCCCTTAACGAACTCTTGACAACTTGATATGAAACCGACGAGATAATCATGTCCGTATTTAGCTCGTCAATCCGACCCCGGGCTCATCGCGATCGGTTTAGTGTGCGTTATACAAAGCGCATTTTAGGCCGGCGACAGACATACATACAGATGTCAGTTATATAAAAGACTAAATATCGACACCCTTAAACGTATGTTTTTGGGTGCTTTGCTCAATTTTCTTCCAGGTGCTCCTACTGCTGTACGTGCGTGACCCAATTAGGAAGAGGATTCTTTGAATCCTCGGGAGCTGCGCTCCCTCGGCATCAAAAGCCTCATAATTACTAGAAGGGTGGCAGTAATGAGAACTTTTCAGTTCGTGTGAAATAACTGCTATAACTGAATTTGGCAAGGCTCGCCGCCGACACTCCAATAGACCGAAGGTGGAATGCATACAAGGTACACACTATATATATCCACACAGGGTGATGACGAGGTATCATATGTATTACCTGGTATATAGTACCGGCATGATACCTACGTACCTGTACAGGACAGCAATACGTATGAAAAGAGTGTACTCCTTTATCATACCCATATCACAGTAGAATACCCCCTAACCAAAGCCAGCCGATGCAGACAGCACAGCAGTACCGTCCGTAGTTGCACCAGTGCTGGTCGTTTTTTTCGTGTCAGCGTGCACCACGCCAAACCGACCACATACAGTAATGCTGGTGTTCGGCGAGCTGGATGGGAGCAAGGATTATCATACTCGTACGCCGAGGGGGAGGAGAGGGAGTATACCCGGTTTCGAATAGGCCCTTTGGAAAACGAATAAGTATTCAAAATCCTCTCGAAAATACAAATCGTACGTACGTATCATATGTAGAACTTGGTATATAGTACCGGTATGATACCTACGTACCAGTACAGGACAGAAGTACGTATTAATAGAGAACTCTTAGACCCAGCACTCAGCACAGCAGTACCACCGTAGCACACACCAAACACAACGCATGCATGCTGGTGTGCGGCAAACTCGAGAGGTGCAAACGCCACTCATACTCCGGGGTGTTTGAGAAGGAGTGGATCTGCTACGAGACAGAAGCGACCCGCACTGGACCTATTATATGTGTTTGGCACAACAACCCAACTAAAAACACGAGGGCTGCTCGCTTGGTATACGAATAAAAAATTCAAAATATCCTCCTAACAAACCTTCGCGTGGGACACGT
Source organism: Laminaria ephemera (assembly GCA_036873875.1). NCBI lineage: Eukaryota > Phaeophyceae > Laminariales > Laminariaceae > Laminaria > Laminaria ephemera. The sequence goes on along the minus strand of JAYJMJ010095083.1, from coordinate 7,619 downwards.
GAGCGAGCACTCGATTTTGGGAGAGTGACCGAGGCAGTCATAGGAACCCACGAATGTAGATTGCGTGCTCCGGCCTCGACTCAGATCAAAAGCAGTATGCCTGCAACGTCTCCCGTGGTGGGGTTACTTGTGAAACTCGTGGCGATGAAGCGTGTGGAGCTGTTCTTCGAAAATGCGCCCAAACCTGTGTGTTTCGATGCTTGAAAAACAAAAATTGACCGTCCACCGGCATCATCAGTATCCCGCCCACAGAGCTCCACGAGATCCAACCAAGTGCTGCGGATGCGGGCGAGAGTCCATCTGAGCGGCCGTGAAGGCGTCAAGCAGTGGGATGCCTTGTGGGCACCGCGGTAGCGAATGTTGCTGTCGTCGCCTATAGCGCTCGAGTATGTGGTATTGCCGGATGCCCGCCTACAAAATGCAGCTTGTCTTTGATCGAAATCCCTTCCAGCACTAAAAAATATAGTTTTTTATGAGGGGCAGAGATGATAAATGAGAGGTGGGAAGCTGACGACTCAAATCGAGCTCCCTCTACGAACTCTTGACGACTTGACATGAAACCAGCGAGAGAGTCTTCTCCCTATCTTTCTCGTCAATCCAACCCCGGGCTCATCGCGATCGGTTCAGTGTGCGTCGCGCATTGTGCATTCCAACCCGGCGACAGACATACATCCATACATAGATGTCAGTTTTGGAAAAAAATATACATATCGGCACCATCAAACTTTTTTCCCCGGTGTTTTACCCTCTGCTTCCTTGCGTGTGCACCGAACTACTGCTGTACGTGCACGACCCAATTAAGAAGAGGATTCTTTGAATCCTCGGGAGCTCGCGCTCCCGCGGCATCAAAATCCTCATTAAAATCAGTAGTAGAGGCATACGGATAGTGAATCTTCCCAAGGTAGCTATGTACGAAGTCTGGTTGGCCAAGGGTAATCGTAAAAGCGGCTCAACAAACTTAGGGTACTTCCACGCCACAGCATCCCGATCCAACCGAATCGACCTAGAGTCTAAGCACAGCCTGCCGAGTCAACCTGGAGCCTTCACAAGCCACAGCATCCAAGCACAGGTCAACCCATACTGTTCGGGTTAGGGTTAGGGTGGTCGACTTCAGGCGCCACGGCCAAAACCCCTGTAAAGATTCACTATGAAGGTGTCTCTAGGCCTCAATAAAATAGCTCATCTCACCTATGGCAAACGTGCCAACGAAGCGGAACGGAAATATCCAATAAAAGAAACTTTGGCAAGTTTTTTGCTATTTTGGCATGTCCAAATGTTTGGCAAAAAACTTGCCAAATATGTGTAGAAATGACCCTAAGGACATATAATACAGTTGATCTATCCCAAGGCGTACAATGTGTCCGGCCGACAAACACCGCAAAGCGCACCCCCACTCCCTCTATTCCATTACTCAACGATGGGCAACGGCGTGGACTAGGCACGTGCAACTATTATCGTTGTTTGAGGTTCAGAGCTGACACCAGGACGGCTTAACCTTCTAGCGATTGTTCTTTGCTAAAACTGTCTCCATAACTGAGCGGCGAGACTGTATAGGAAAGACAAGCAATGCACTTGATCTATCTCAGGGCATACACTGTATGAGTCTGACGAACACCGAAACGTGCACCCCCTCTCCCTCTATCCTTCGTATTGAGACTACTTTACCCTGGGCAACGGCTTGAACCAGGCACGTGCAAGCATCATTATTGTCCGAGGCTCAAGAGTTGACGGAAGGACGCCTAAACATTCTAGCGATTGTTGTTCGTTGCCAAAATTGTCTCAGTAGTTGCGCGGCCAGGCTGTATAAGGACAAATGACACAGTTGATCCATCCCAAGACGTATACTGTATGCGGCCGACAAACACAGCAACGTGCACCCCCACTCCCTCTGTCCTATAGCGACTACTCAACTCTGGGCAACGGCGAGGACCAGGCACATGCAGCCATTATTGTTCGAGGGTCAGAGTTGACACAAGGACGCCTTACCGTAACCGTCTAGAGATTGTTTCTCTGTGCCAAAACTGGCTCCACCATTGCGCGGCCAGACAGCATAGAAAGGACATACAAAACACTTGATCCACCCCAAGGCGTACACTGTGTGCGGCCGACAAACACCGTAGAATGCACCCCCATTTCCTCTATCCTCTAGCGACTACTCAACTCTGGGCAACGGCGTGGATCAAGCACGGACATCCATCGTTCTTGGTCGGAGCCCAGAGTTGTCGCAAGGACACCATAGCCCCTTTAGGATCGCAAAAAGTATCCACACTAACTCTTGAGTCATACCCCAAAACCGTGGATGCAATTCCTTAAGGGTTATGTCTAGCGATTGTTCCTCTTTGCCAAAATTGTCCCCTGACCCGAATCCCCTACTCCCAACTCCCCACCCCTCGTTGCCGCAGACAGACGTCGAACCCCCTTTGCTATAGCAATAGGGGTCGCCAACCCCAGTTTTCGTTAATGCTCTCAGGGGAGGGGATGTACTCATTTCATGCATAATAGCCGCAGTCATATGACCATTGACTCTCGCGTCCCTACAATGCCGGGACGGAGCATGTCGGGGTTTCACCGACCAGGCAAACATCGCGTGCACCAAGCACGAAGCGCCGTGAGGTGTTCTCAGGGGGGTTATCTGCCCACGTATCGTCTATGTGACATGTGGCCCTGTGAAAAACGAACTCTATTGTTATTTCGTTATCCTTCCAACAATGTGCAGTGCATATCTCATTTTGACCGCAAAACCTGACACGATGCGCCGAATCCTACCACTCTCACCCAGTCCATTCTCCTTCGCTGCGTTGACTCGCACTATATTGTGGGGCCATCGTCACGATTCGGCGCACTTGCGATGCCTATACTGTGTATGAGGCCAGTGACGCATGCTATTAATAGTACTAATAGTACGGTAAGGGTGCACCTATCCGTTTCTAAGGCTACTGACACGAGCTCTACACATCACCACACACCCATCTTTGAGAAATAGTGTACGCTTATCCCGAAGGACAACCCCATGGCCTAGGTGTGTATTGAATGATATCGTCAAACACAACCGGAATTTTGCCACGATATGGGGCAGTTCCTCCCTTGAGGAGCCCCGTCTGTTGGAACAAAAATCGACAAAAACTGCAATCCCTATCGTAGCATACGTGAGACACAACCCTAAAATCTCGTGATATGTAGACGTGGGATTTGCCCCCAGGGGTTTCAGACACACGCTACGGTAGAGGTGAACCATTATTTTTCTGAGGCTCCTCACTTGAGGAGCTCTATACCTCTCCGAAAAAATGATTTGGGAAAAATAAAAGTGCTCCTCGATGAACAATCCCGTGGCCTGGACATACCACGAAAATTATGGCAAAATAAAATATAACGAAATTCCGACGAGTTTGGGTTAAGGAGCCCCGTGGTTCGGAAACCGTTTCAACCGAAACTTGCTACCTCTATGGTGGCGCGCGTCTTCATAAAGCACTGCATAGCTTCGGTCTGGCGGAGGGGGCGGTTTCTATCACCCCCTTTCGAAAATCATTACTTGTTTGTGTGACCTACCTACACACCCCCCTCCCTGTCCAGAGGGTCCCCGCTCTTGTGAGGTATCGGACATCAAGTTGAATACCTGGCACCACTTCGTGTGTTTTTTCGACGCGATTGTTTCGGAAAGAGATTTTACAAGAAAAAAAAAAAAAACGCTTCAGCTGCGTGATCGCGGATTTTGTCGATTCTCATCCTTCCAAGGTGGCTGTGATGCTTCGATCGCGCGTGCTAAGGGGTGTGTATGACCTCATGAAATACATAGGCCGGTGACTCCCCTGCTGGTACCAGGGTCAACAAAACAGTTAGACAAGGCCGATCAGTGCATAATCACTCTTGTGCACGGAAACTAATAAATGCTGTACATTAATTTACTGTACAAGCAAATGCGTCGGAGGCTACCAGGACTGCCGCCCTTTGAGCCTCTCACCCCGTACTGGTATGACCTACCGCATACTATAACCAAGATAACACCCCCTCGGACGAAATTCCAAGCTAATTTTCTAGACAAACCCGGGGGCTGCAAACGCCGATCGACGCGTCTATGGAAAGATTTTGACGAGGGCTTCCCAAAACCGCCAATTTCATTGTGTGTCCCACCCCTGGGTTTGGAGGAAACTGTCTCGGGAAGCCATCCCAGGGGGTGTTATCTTGGGTGTTACATGATACGCCTCAACGAAGCAAGCTACGACAACGACGGACGGCGTAAGCTACGCCGACGCCAGACACGCCAGGAACTGGAAGCATACCGCACCAACATGAGGGCGGTCGATACGACAATTCCCATTGTTATGATCACAGGTGCCCCCTTCTCCGTCTGATTCCCGCCAGTATCCAAACCCACGTCTTCATCCAAAGTGTTTCCACATTCTGGGAAGGTAATGTTTTCCACGGACCAGAGGTGTTGACGCCGGAATATCCTTTCCTTGTGCCCGTGTCCCTTGATCCAGTGGTTGTGCAAAATCCGGGCATGTTCGTGGTACAGCTGGGTGTAAATGCACAAATGATGCGGGTACCAGGTCTGCGGCCGTTTAAGGCTCCCACCTCATATGACTTATGCCCCAACCGGTTTAAGCTTATGTCGTTGACTGACGACGCAAGCTACGCCGACGACGTACACGCCAGGAACTGGAAGCATACCACACCAACATCACGGCAGCCGATACGCCAGCTCCCGTCGCCATCATCGAAGCCGCCCCGCGCGCCGCCGCATCCCCGCCAGTCGCCAACCCCCCCGCTGCATCCATAGGGTTTCCACAATCTGGGAATGTCATGTTTTCCACGGACCAGAGGTGGTGGCGTCGGAATCTCCTCTCTTTGGAATCGTGTCCCTTGATCCAGTTGTTGTGCACGATGCGGGTACCCTTGTGGTATAGCTGGACATAGTTCTCCTTGTACTCGTGATCGAAATAATGCTTCCCTGCAGGCATCACCTCTGGTGAGAGGAAATCCACGCGGAGCCCGGCTTGTTGCATGTGCTGCAGCGGCCGTTGCATCGCTTTCTGGATCGGGCGGCACACGGAAAGGAGTTGTAAACATTGGACATATCAGATCCCATTTCAGACTCGTGCTACGACGAGAGCAGGGGTGTTTGGCCAAAAGTAGTTCTGATTGACGGGGATCCTCAACTGAAAAACCACCCAACATCGTTGTCTTTGATGACACTATCGTTCGATTTAAAACCTAGGACGCGGGATTGCCCATCGGGTCGCCCTTTCATTTTTCCTTAAAGACAGTTTTTTGTCTTTGAAAAAAGACCTCCACAAGTGAGGAGCCCCGCAAAAAAATGGTTATATAACGTAGCATGCATCTTCATGACCCGTGTCGTTCTGGGCAGGCAGATCCCTGGTCAACATATGATACGCATGGTCTGGATCATGTTCCTGGGTGGGATCCGTACGGTCTGCATGACTTACCACACGTTTCCTGGGTTGGATCTGTACTATCCAGATATTGCACAACATGTCATAACGACAGAAATAGGATCTAGATTGTATTATTATATATATCGTGATATGTCCGATGTGTGAAGCGTTGGGTTGATGACGCATGCTATGATAGAGTGATTGAGGCAACACTCTAAATTTGCTCAGGTTCCTCGCTTGAGAAGTTCTGTATCTCACCCAAACACTGACAATTGACTTTTGAGAAAAAAAATGAACGCGCAACCGGATGAACAATCGCATGAACCCCCAACTGGATCGGAGGCACGCGGGAGGGAGACAGGGTTGACGACGCATGTTGCTAGGGGTAGACCAAAATTTCCTGAGGATCCCATCTTAAGGAGCTCTGTCTCATCCAAACATTGGCTTGACCTTGACAACAATGAGACTGCAAGAAGATGAACAATCCCATGAAGCGCCAACTGAACCGGGGGGCACGCGGGAGGGAAAATTAGGTTGACCCTAGAGCCAAATTTGGAAGTAAGCAATCGGATTGGAAATCAAGAATAGGAGTCATGGCTACTCTTGAGTATATATACAAGGTACTCGGACCTTCCGCGTCCCCTGCTTGGGCGCTCGCCTAGTTGGATTGACTTCATCAATCACCTCAATGCATGATTCCACGTATATGTACAATATTTGCAGCATTAATTGTTTGCCGTCAGGTTACGGGGAGTCATGAATATCGTCGAAGGAAGGCCTTACGAAGTGTTCGTAAGGCACCATGTAAGCAAGCCTCAAGTGTCTTTTCGTGCCTTAATATTGTTGTCATACCTCAAAATGCCTTGCTTGATTAAGGAAAGTGACATGCCAAGTACGTTAGGCTTTCCATACAGCCAGAGGTGGCTCCTACCATCGGTTGTAGGGAGTTCGTGTGTATAACGGCGTTACTTTGGTGCTCAAAAATGCCCAATTAAGGCACGTAAAACATCAACTAGCGTATAGTTCATCCCTCGCTGGGAAAGGGATTTATGGCAAAAAGTAAGGCATGCCTTATCGACCAGGGCTTAGCCTACCTGTCTGCATTCTTGTTGGGCAGGGGCTTTGCCCGATCGCGCTGACGTCTACCTGAATGTTATGCGTGCACACCATCATGTGTATGTAACAATTTTGTATCCAAGGAAACCGCCTTACCATACAGTATAAAACCCGAATATCACATTGAGTTGTTCTTGCACTACGACATATATACTGACACAACACGGAATAGAGGCCTATGGTTTCTTTATTTGGCTGCTCACTTGGTTGATGACTGTTTGACCTTCGACAATGGCCTGCTCCCAAAGCTTAAGCAGCATGCGACACATCACGGTGGGCTTGAGAAACATGAAGCAGGTGCACTTATTGCCCGTATTGCCGTCGTACTGAAGCATCGCATCCGCCTGTAACCAGTGCAACGTCACGAAGGATCACGTCCAATAATGAGGCAAGCCGGCCTATATCCTTCATGAGGACATTCACACCCCGTAGCACGCACGATCGAAGTATCACACACAGCTTGCCAATATGAGCTTCGACAACATCCGCGATCACACAGCTTAAGCGTGTTAATATATATATACATTAAACCAATCGCGGCTGCTTTCGATTGAGTGTTTCGCCTCGAACGAGACATGACCAAACCTCGAGGCTTACCCCTTCAGCGTCAAGTCGTGGTAGCAGGGGTAGAAGGGTTTTCAGCCAGACAATATCGGATTCGGACCAGACAACAGCGCAGCCCTGACTTAGGACAGAGCGGAGCACAGGATACCATTCAACACTGGAGCAAAGCAATCGCGGCTGCCTATAATGACGCAATCCAATCGGGGCTGCGTTCAACTGAGTGTTTCGCGTCAAACAAGGCATGACCAAACCTCGAGGCTTACCCCTTCCGCGTCGTCAAGTCGTGGTAGCAGCGGTAGAGGGTTTTCAAGCCAGACCATATCCGCGTCGGACCAGAGAACAGCGTAGCCCTGACTTAGAACAGAGTTGAGAAGTCTGGGCCGCACCAGGACGGCCTCCGAGAAACTTTGGTCTCCTATTCGGCCGGACACGATAGAGTGGTGCCTCTCCTATAGCGTCACGCACACCATACGACAAGCAGACAAAAAACGAAGAAAAACTGTCCTTCATGTGTGCGGACATATGGATGGGGTGGCGGGGGGGGGG
>JAYJMJ010094975.1:0-18910 GCA_036873875.1 Laminaria ephemera | reverse complement strand
CCATACCCGACAAACTAGGTCGGGTTTAAGAAACCCGTCAACCAAAGTGACAGGAAACACCGCGCCGTTCCCGTCTAGCGCTGGGGGACGTCGCCGAGGATCGTGTGGAACGCCAAACGCCAGCCCTCGGCTTCGATACCGAGTTCGGCAAGCCGCTCCTCGGTTTCGAGTCGAAGAATATCGGCGTTGGGCAAGCCGAGCTTCCGTGAGCTCAGCGCGTGCGCCAGAGTGGTGAGGGCATAGCCGAGCCGGTCACCGGTGGTCGATAGCAAGGCCTTTGCGTCGGCGAACGCCTCCGAGGCACGGTACGCATCGCCGGCCACAGTGCTGGCCAGCCCAAGCGACAACTGCACCCGCAGCCGGTCGACGTAGGTGGCTCTGCCCGATGACTCGACCCGAGCAACAAGGCCAGCTGCCTTCTCGATGTCTCCATCCGCGGCAACGCAGTACGACAGCGCAGCGATTGCCGCAGGACTTATGCCCAGTCCGCCGGAGGATGACGAACCGAATTCGAGAATCTCGCGGGCCTCGCCAAGGCGACCATCCTGAAGCAGCGCGAGTCCGTAGGCCACGACTCGTTCAGATTGGCCAACCAACGACGGGTCGATTTCGGCGGAAACGATATGGCCGAGCTGTGCCAGCGCAGGTTTGGGTCGCCCAACACTGACGTTGGCGGAGGAAAGAGTTGTTTTTGCGAGCTGCCCAATGCCGTCGTTGGACTCGGCGACCACACCAAAGGTGCTTCGAATGACTCGGAAACCTTCGTCGACCCGGCCAAGGCGAATCAATGCACGGCCAAGGATCGACCCCGACTGCACCGACCCGAACGGGTCATTGATTGATCGAAAGAGATCGACGGCGGTGGTGGCACTTTCGACAGCCTGCGCCGTGCGCCCACCCCACAGATTCACCGACGCAAGCAATACATGCATCATGCCTTCGGACCACGCGTCGTTTCGAGCAGCCGCATCGGCCAGGACTTTGTCGGCGAGCGCCGAGGCTTCGTCGAAGCGCCCCTGGTGCATCCGCACATATGCAAGCAGCCCGCTTGACCACGAAACGCCGATCTCATCACCCAAACTTCGGAACAACTCGAGCGATTTCTCGATTCGTTCGTCGGCTTTGCTCGTGCGGCCCTGCACAAAGCCGAGCCAGGCAAGATTCTGTCGGGCCCAGGCTTCGTTTCGACGGTCGCCCGACTCAAGGCTCGCTGCCAGTGAATCCTTCATGGCGATCTCGGCCTGTTCGCTGGCCCCAACCAACAGAAGTGCCATGCCGGCGGTCCGCTGCACCTCAGCGATGCTCGCGAGATCGTTCTGCGCACGGAATCCTTCGAGCGCTTCGTCGAACAGCTTCAGCGCAATGTCGAGGTTGGCCCGGCGTTGTTCGATTTCGCCGCGCCGGAAAGCCACTGTGGGGGCGAACGTGGGTTTGTCGATGGCCAGTAGCTCGGCTTCTTCGAGGTCGGCAATGGCCATGTCGATCTGCCGGGCCCCCGTGAGCGCCTGGGTTCGACCAAGCAGCATGGCGATTCGACGATCGCCGGACGGCTGGCCGCTTTCATCAAGAAGGCTCAGAGCCTGTCCGTACAACCTGACGGCGGTATCCCAGCGTTCGGTCGCGACACACGCCTCGGCAGCTCGGTCGATCCACCGGAGTGCCCGGTCATCGATGTCGGCGGGTACGCCGCTGACGCGATCCATTTCATTCGTGAGTTCGGCAGCGCGTAGATAGTGATGGGCGATGGTGGTGGGAGCGACATTGAGCCCAAACGTGGTCTCGATGTAGTCGGCCACGCCAAAGTGCCGAAGCGCACGGTCGGATTTGGTGAGTCGGTTGTAGACGACCTCGCGCACAAGGTCGCTATGAAATTCCCACCATTGCGATTCGTCATCGATGTCGAACAGGTCGGCATCGACCAGCGACAGCACAGCATCATCGATCGGTTCGGTGACCCCGCGAGCGTCGGCCATTCTTTCGAGCGCCATCTTGAGGCCTCGGCGACCAAGAACCGAAGCATCCTCGATGACCCCGGCTTCGGCGCTTCCGAGTCGGTCGAGGCGGGCCGCGACGAGCCCGCGGACCGTAGCGGGGAGTTCGTCTCCGTCGACCATTCCGCCACTATCGACGAGCGATGCAAGCTCTTCGAGGAAGAACGGATTGCCGCCCGATCGAGCGACAAGATCGGCGCGCATTTCGGGCGTGGCGTTGGGGAGCAGCGAAACGGCAAGCTGCGAGGCGGCTTCGGGTTCGAGCGGATCGAGCGTCAGCGTAAGGTTGTTGTGACGGCCTGTTTGAGGCGACCACTTCTCGGTGAGTCCAAAACGTGATGTGGCCATCACCACAAACGGCTGTTGCACGAGGCGTTGCACCAAGTCATTCACCAGCGAGAGCACCACGGCATCGGCCCAGTGCAGGTCGACAAGGCGAAGAAAGACCGGACGCTTCTCTGCGACAGCCTCAAACACAAGGCGGGCAGATCGGGCGGCTTCGTCCTGGGCGTGTTTGGGCTCAATCGCATCGAGGGGGCTGGTGAAGTCGAGAAGATACAGCAACCCGTTCACTAGCCGAACCTGTTCCTCAGGGCTCGCCACAAGACCAGCGGCAGCATCGGCCAACTGGACCTCGGGGTTTGTCTCATCGAGGCCCCTCGAGAGATCGAGGCCAGCCTTCACTGCCTCGGCGATAGGGAACCATGCGTTGGCTTCGCCGTATGGCACGCAGCGGCCCGTGAGGACGGCGGCGCCAGCACTTTCGGCGTAGGCGGCAACTTCGAGCGCGAGCCGAGACTTGCCGACTCCGGCTTCACCCATCACTAGCAGCAGGAGCGACCGGCGAAGACGAAACGCTGAGTCCACCGACTGCTGGGCAATCGAGAACTCGATATCGCGGCCGACCAACTTGTTTCGAACGCTGTGTCGCTGACCTGGGAGGCCGACCACTGCCGAGGCGACCCAAACCTCTACCGGTTCGGCCCGGCCTGAAAGATGCAGCTCGCTACAAACCTCGTAGGTGATTGATTCCTGGGTGGACTCGTGAGTGTCGGCGCCCACCATCACCTGTCCAGGTTGGGCGACATCGGACAACCGGCTCGCGACATTCACGACGTCGCCCATCGCCGTGTAGTCGCCGGCAGCTCGGATTTCGCCGACCAGCACTTCGCCCGTGTTCACACCAATACGAACCTGGAGGCCGGTTTCGAACTCAGCGTTAAAGGACTCAACTGTTTCGAGAATGGCCAGCGAGGCGCGAACTGCCCGCTCGGAATCGTCCTCGTGCGCTACCGGAGCGCCGAAGATGGCGAGCAACCCGTCGCCGAGGACTTTGTCGACACGCCCGCCGAACTCGGTGACGTCGTCCGCTACCCGTGCAAAGACGGCGTCGACGAGGTTCTTTACCTGTTCGGGGTCGGTAGTCTCAGACAGACCGGTGAACCCGACGATGTCGGCGAAAACTACCGTGACGACTCGTCGTTCATCGTGGCGATGCTCAACCCGATGCCCACAAGAGGGACAGAAGCGGGCGGCTTGGGGTAACGCCGACCCACAGCTCACGCAATGCACCTTGCAATGCTACTGCCCACGGACCCGCAGATGCGTCCACATTGCGGGCTTCTCACGCGCTGTCCTACGGAAGGTCAGATGAGATCATCCTTTGGTCGGATGCGGTGGAAGCCCGTCTGCCGTACCGTTGGAGGCAATGGCATACCTGTGGCGCCGCGTAAGCGTGTGGACAAACAACCACCCCGTCTTAACCGACGTCATCATCGCCGCGCTCCTTCTCTTACTAGTGATCCTGTCGCTGTTGTTCCCGACAACAGATGATCAGGCACGGGGGCTAGGGGGACTCGGATGGGCGCTGGCCTTGGCGAGCACGATCCCCGTCGTCGTTCGACGGCGTTACCCGGGCGCAGCGCTGTTGGTAAGCACCGCTAGCACCGCCATCTACTGGATTCTGGATTACGTCGACACGGCGGTGGGGGTGCCGTTGCTGGTATTGGCCTACTCGGCGGCCGCCTATGTCCGGTCGAGCCAAGACGCGCGTCGGGTCGGACTCGCCTTCGCTGCCATTGTGTTCGGCGTGATCTCGGCGGGCGTTTTGTACGCAGGCGAAGAGATCACGGTGCTCGAGGCTCTAGGCAACTTCGTGATCTATGGCACCGCATGGATTATTGGCGACAACGTTCGCACCCACCGGAACCATGTGAACGAAATGAAGGAGCGAGCGTTGGCCGCCGAGGCACAACGCGAAACCGAAGCCGCTCGGGCCATCGAGCAGGAGCGCACCGCTATCGCCCGCGAACTTCACGACGTTGTGGCCCACGGACTCAGTGTCATGGTTGTGCAGGCGTCGGCGGCAAGGCGAGTGTTGCAGACCGGCAGCGGAACTGCCGAGGAGCTCGCGACCGCCGAAAAGGCGCTCGGCGCCGTCGAGGACACCGGCCGGTCATCGCTCGACGAGATGCGACGACTCCTTGGTGTACTTCGCCCTGATGACAACGATGGAACCGCCTTGGCGCCGCTACCCGGACTCGAAGATCTCGACCAGCTCGTCGACCAGGTGGAAAGCGCTGGCCTCCCGGTGAAACTCAAAATCGAAGGCGACTCGCGGTTGCTTCCCGCTGGAATCGAGCTGTCGGCATACCGGATTGTCCAGGAATCGCTCACGAACGCCATCAAACATGCGGGACCTGCCCAAGCCCGCGTAACCCTCGAGTATCACCCCGATTCGCTTGCGGTTGAAATCGCCGACGACGGTCGAGGAAACGCCGCCCGCTCCTTCAATCAGCAGAATGGTCAAGGTCTCCGAGGCATGCGCGAGAGAGTCGAGTCAATCGGCGGAACATTTTCTGCCGGCCCAAAAGTCGGTGGCGGATACCGCGTGTCGGCCAAGCTTCCTGTGCGGGCCGCATGATCCGAATAGTTGTTGTCGACGATCAAGAACTTGTCCGTTCGGGCTTTGGCATGATCCTCGCCTCCGAAGCCGATTTCGAGGTGGTGGGCGAAGCAGCCGATGGCCTCGAAGCCCTCGACGTGATCCGACTCGAACAACCCGATGTCGTCCTCATGGATGTCCGCATGCCCAACCTCGACGGCGTCGCTGCAACCGAACAACTTTTGGCCCGAGGGCGCGACACCGACCCAAAGGTCATCATCCTCACCACGTTCGACCTTGACGAATACGTCTACAGCGCCCTCAAAGCCGGCGCCTCGGGATTCCTTCTCAAAGACACGCCGGCCGATGCGTTGGTAAATGCCGTCCGGGTCGTGGCCACCGGCGACGCGCTTCTTGCGCCGTCGATTACCCGCCGTCTCATCGCCGACTTCGCCGCGAGCGCTAGCCCACAGGTACCGCACAACCCGGCCTTCGACACGCTTACCGATCGCGAAACAGAAGTCCTTCGACTTCTAGCCCGCGGCTTTAGTAACGCCGAGATCGCCGCCGAGCTGATCGTCGGCGAGACAACGGTGAAGACCCACGTTGGTCGTGTGCTGATGAAACTCGGCGTTCGCGACCGAGTCCAAGCAGTGGTCGCCGCCTACGAAAGCGGCCTGGTAACCCCAGGAACCTGACGGCTCGCAAGCCAGTCCATAATCGGGAATGCCAGTCGGGAATGCCAGTCAGGAATGCCAGGAATGGTTGTGCGAGACCAAAAACACGCAACGGGGTGCGGTCTCTCCCCTCCAGAATGAGACCGAACCCCGTGATGCGCTACCGCGAAACGTACAGAAGTTTCGACGCAATGTGCGTTCAGCGTCATCAGATCGCAACAAAGGGTCTGACAGGCGTAGCAATGACGCCAAAACTTCATCCTCGGGTACCACCCCAAATCGTCCAAGAGGACGACGACGATCCGCCCAAACACCAATACATTGAAGGTACGAACTTCACCACAAGGAATCGAAGCGGATGCAAACAACGACCACCATGGCGGCACGCACCGAAGGCGCGAGCAAAATATACGGGACCGGCGATACCGAGGTCCGAGCGCTCGATGACGTATCGATTGGGTTCAATCCCAGCCAGTTCACCGCCATCATGGGCCCGTCCGGCTCAGGCAAATCAACCCTCATGCACACCCTTGCCGGACTCGACCCACTCTCCAGTGGCAAGACCTTCATCGGTGATGTCGAACTCGGCTCACTGAGTGAGAAGGACCTCACACTCCTCCGACGCCAAAAGGTCGGCTTCATCTTCCAGGCGTTCAACCTCATCCCAACACTGAGCGCCATCGAGAACATCACCCTCCCCGTCGACCTCGCCAAGGGCCAGATCGATAAGGCCTGGGTCGACAACGTGGTCAAGACCGTTGGCCTCGCCGACCGCACCTCGCACCGCCCCGACGAACTTTCGGGTGGACAGCAGCAACGTGTGGCAGTGGCCCGGGCGCTGGCTAGCAAGCCAGAGATCATCTTCGCCGATGAGCCAACCGGAAACCTCGACTCCAAAACCGGTGGCGAGATTCTGGACTTCATGCGTTCGGCAGTCCGCGAACTCGGCCAGACCATCGTGATGGTCACCCATGATGCCGTGGCTGCGAGCTACAGCGACCGGGTCGTGTTCCTCGCCGACGGCAAGATCGTCGACGAAATGGCCAACCCCACCGCCGACGCGGTATTCGACCGCATCAAGAACCTGGGCGACTGAATCCCGGTCTCGCGATCACTTCTCATCGAGCCTCGGCTCGACTATTCCAGCTCTTCCAGTCGCCTGGACTTCCCGGCACTCACGACTCTTTTCGACACTAAGGCGCTACTCCCATGCTCAATTTGACGCTCCGCGGGCTTCTAAAGAACAAGATCCGCTTTCTCCTTACCTCGCTGGCCGTCGTGCTGGGCGTGACCTTCGTCGTCGCTGCGTTTGTTGTCACCGATGGTCTTCGGTCGACCTTTACCCAAGTCTCCTCCGACATCTACAGCACGCAGGATTTCAACGTGCGTGGAACGGGCGAGAACGACTTCGAACGAACCCGAGTGCCTGAAGAACTCGTCGACCAAATCACCGCAATCCCAGGTGTCACCAATGTGTCCGGCTACGTCGAAGCCGACCAGACCTATCCCATCGATGACGACGGCGAGACCGCCGAACCCTTCGGACCGCCACGATTCGGCATCAGCTGGTCGGGGAACCCCATCGACAACTTTCTCCTCCTCGAGGGTGAAGGTCCTGACGAGCCCGACGAGTTCGCGCTCGACCAGAACTTCTTTGACGACTTCAACTTCACCATCGGCGAGACGTACTCGGTCATCTCCGAAGCCGGCGGCCTCGAGGAGTTCACCCTCACCGGCACATTCCGCTTTGGTATCGAAGAAGAGGTCTCGGTTGGTCCGGTCTTCGTAGCGTTCGAACCGGAAACCGCGCAACGGTTCCTCGGACTCCCTGACCAGTTCCAGGAAATCGCTATCGCCATCGACCCGTCGGCCAATGCCGATGAGGTCCAGTCGCAGATCGATTCGCTCCTCCCCGCCGATGCTGTTGTCATCACCGGCGAAGAAGCAGCGGAAGAGTTCGTCGATGGTTTCGCCGGGTTCTTCTCGGCCTTCCGAGCGATCCTGCTCACCTTCGCCTTCGTCATCTTGTTCGTCAGTGCGTTCCTCATTAACAACACCTTCACCATTATCATCGGACAGCGAATTCGAGAGCTGGGTCTTCTCCGGGCCATCGGCGCAACCGGACGCCAGGTGCGCCAGTCGGTGCTTATCGAAGCGCTGGCTGTCGGGTTGGTCTCGACCATCCTTGGAACGATCTTCGGCTTGGGTGCGGCACGAGTTCTTATCTGGATTCTCGAACAATTTGGGGCATCGTTCCCCGACGGTCCGCTACCACTCGAACTCCGCACCATTATCTGGGCGCTCGTCGTGGGTGTCGTGGTCACAATGGTCTCGGCCTACGTTCCTGCCCGCAAGGCCGCCAAGGTCTCTCCGATGGAAGCCCTCAGCGAAACCGGTGGCCTCGAGGAAGCACGCAGCGTTCGCCGATCGATCATCGGTGGTCTCGTTGCTCTCGCCGGAATCGCCGGAACGCTCCTCGGCCTCTTTGGTTCCTTCGACGAAGCAACACCTCGTCTTATCGTCCTCGGTATCGGCGCCGTACTGAGCTTCATCGCCGTTGCCATCCTGAGCCCATTGCTGGTCAAGCCAGTGGTCGCCCTGGTCGGCGCCCCAATCTCGGCATTCGGCGCCCAGGCCGGAAAACTCGCCACCAGCAACGCCTCGCGGAGCCCACAGCGAACAGCCGGAACCGCAGTCGCCCTCACTATCGGCCTTGCACTCGTCTCGACCGTCACCATCATCGGTGCATCACTGAAGTCCACGGTGAGCGACGCCCTGTCGAACACGGTCACCGCCGACTACATCGTCACCGCCTTTGGCCAACTTCCTGAAGGGGTTGTCGACGAGGTCGCTGCGCTTCCCGAGATCGGCGACCTGACCGTGTTTGCTGGCGACGACGCAATGATCGGTGGCGAAGAGATCTACGTCGAAGGCCTCGACTTCACCACGATCACTTCGCTAATCAACTCGGACCTGAGCGAAGGCTCCTACGATCCCTCGGGCGACCAGGCCGTATTGTTCCGAGAATATGCCGAGGAAATCGGCCTCGGCGTTGGCGACACGCTCGGGATCACGTTCCCGAACGGCACAGCCCAAGACTTCACCATCAGCGGCATCTTCGACGACAACACCTTCTTCGACAACGTCAGCATCGATTTCGCCGACTACCAGAAGTACTTCGAAAACGATGAGGCCGGTGCCCTTATCGCTAGCGGCGCCGATGGCGTGAGCCCCGAAGATGCCCGTGCCGCACTCGATAACTCACTCGACCTCTATCCGCAGCTCAGTGTGCAAGACCAGGCCGAGTTCCTCGCTGAAACCGAAGGCCAGATCGACCAACTTCTGGCCATCATCAACGTGTTCCTCGGCCTCTCGGTGCTTATCGCACTCATCGGTATTGTGAACACGCTGACCCTGTCGGTCTTCGAACGCACCCGTGAACTCGGCCTACTTCGAGCCGTTGGAATGACCCGCCGACAGATCCGACGCATGGTGCGTTGGGAGTCGGTAATCGTGGCGGTCTTTGGGGCCGTCCTCGGTATTGGACTCGGCGTGCTGTTCGGTTGGGCAATCAGCGATGCAATCCCCGACGACATCGTCGCCAGCCCGACCTTCCCTATCGGCCAGCTCCTCATCTTTGTTGTCGCCGCTGTGATTGTCGGCCTCGTCGCCGCAATCCTCCCCGCCCGTCGGGCAGCCCGGCTCAACATTCTCGACGCAATCTCCAGCTAACCCACGAAGAACCACACCTAGGATGTTTACGTGTTCAGACTTGTTCTCCGGAACCTTCGTCAGCGCCCGCTCCGCTTCATCCTCACCGGATTGGCCATCACGTTCGGGGTCTCGGCGGTAACGGCAGTCTTTGTCTTTACCGACGGGCTTCGTGACACATTCGATGAGCTAGCAGGCAACATTCAGTCGGGCTTCGACGTCTCGGTACAAAACGAGCTGGCCTTTGGTGACGGCAGCGAGGTTGCACTCGTTCCAATCGACCTCGTCGACACGCTTACGAACGTCGAGGGCGTCAACAGTGTGCAACCGCGCATCCTCGACTTCAGCACGGTGGTGATCAACGACGAGGACGAAGCGGTTACCGGAAACGGTCCATCGCTAGGTCTCAACTGGGAGTTCGAAACCCCAAACCCGCGGCTCTTTCCCGTCGAGGGCACCGCACCCACCGGGCCTGGCGAGTTCGCCATCGATGTGGACGGCTACGCAACCGGTGATCTTCAGGTCGGCAACACCTACAAAGTCGTCACCCCGGCTGGCTCGGATGAGTATGAACTCGTCGGCACCTTCAACTACGCCAACGAGGAAGAGAACGCCTCGATCGGAGCAGTACTGGTCGCGTTCGAACCAGCCGTCGCCCTTGAGGTTCTCAACGGCGGCGAGGGGTACAACGACATCACGCTCACCTCCGACGACCCGGAGGCGCTGGTTGAGCGACTCGGACCACTACTGGCAGCCGAAGGTGACACGCTGGTCGCCCGCTCCCAAGCCGACCTCATCGAAGAACAACAAGACGGCTTCGGACAGATCCTCGGCATCTTCCGGACGGTACTTCTGGTCTTTGCAGTCATCATCTTGCTCGTGAGCGCGTTCCTGATCTTCAACGTGTTCAACATCACGCTTGGACAGCGCATAAAGGAGTTGGGACTCCTCCGCTCCATCGGTGCCCTCGGTTCGCAGATCACCAACATGATGATGGGCGAGGCGCTATTTCTGGGTGTCGTTGCCACGGCGCTCGGCATACCAGGCGGTTGGCTCCTCGCGAACCTGTTGCGATTCGGCCTCTCGCAAGCTGGCTTTCCGGGCGATACCGGCCTTCCGGTCAACCCACTCACCATCCTCTACGCGATCGGCGTTGGTGTGGGCGTCACCCTTCTTGCCGCGATCACCCCCTCGATTCGCGCCCGCCGAGTCTCGCCGATGGCAGCTTTGCGTGAAGACGTGAACTCTTCAGCACTCGACCTCCCAGTCGCCCCACTCCAAGGCACCCTTTGCCTCCTGATCGGTGCGCTCCTCACCGTGCTCACGTTTGCGCTCGACGGGTGGGCGCCGCGACTCTTCCTGCCGCTCATCGCCGGTGTGCTGCTCTACCTTGGCTTTCGCCTTGTGGGCGACGCGTTCCGCCCAATCGCCCCATTCGTGCTCCTCGCATTCGGCCTGGCAGTTCTGACAGGCGTCCGATTCGGGGACTTCGCATTGGGCGAGACCTTCGGACTCCTCGGCGCCGGCGCTGCACTCACCATTCTGGGCTTCGCCCAGGTGAGTCCGATCTTTGGAGCAACCGCATCGCGTATCCTCGGCTCCAAGCCGTCAGCAATCTTTGTTGGCATCCTCGGAGTCATCCTGGCCTTGGCAACAGTTGGCATGGCTGGGTTCGCAATCGTGAAGGCAGCAACCGACAGGCCGGTATGGGCCCTGCTACTCGTTGCCGCCGTACCGCTCGGGTTGCTCGCATACGGTCTGCTCCGTACGGTGATCGGCGCCCTTGGGCTTACCGGTCGTATCGCTCGCGAGAACGCTGCTCGCAACCCGCAGCGCACCGCAACCACAGCTACCGCGCTCATGATCGGCCTCGCGCTAGTCACCGCCGTCACCGTCATCGGCGACTCCATCAAGACCTCGGTCGCTGATGCCCTCGGCTCGTCTATCTCCGCCGACTGGCTCGTCACCGGCCCACAACAGGGACCCCAGGGCCTTCCGTTCTCGACGGACGTTCGGGAACGCCTCGACGCACTTCCCGAAACCGAGTCGGTCCTTGGAAGCCGGTTCTCGTTCAACGGGTTCGCCAGCGTGCAGGGCGATGATCTCGACATTGCCGAACTGCAAAGCCGCATCCCGCAGATCTTCGGTGCGCTCGCCGACGACAACCCGCTCCTCGCCGAGCAGATCGTCGCCGAGATCGGCGCCGAAAGCATCAACATCGATGCCGTTGTGGGCGGCGACTTCTCGGTGGTCGACGACCATATCGATCCGTCCTTCATCGAGCGCGATATGTCGCTCCAAACCGACGGAAACGGCATTTGGATCGAAGACGGCGTTGCCGAAGACCGCGGCCTTGCCATGGGCGATACGTTCCTGGCGATCTTCCTTGACGGCGTCGTTGAAGAGCTCACCGTGTCGGGCATCTACAGCAACGGTTTCGTCTTTGGCGATCGGGTCATCGACCTGCCGCTTTGGGACAAACACCTCGACAGCCAAACCGATTCGTTTGTGACTGTTCGTACCGCCGATGGGGTGAGCGCCGAAGATGCCCGCGCTGCGATCGAAGCCGAAATCGGCAGCGACTACCCGCTCGTCACGGTGCAAGACCGCAGTGAGTTTGCCGAACAGCAGGAAGCGCAGATCAACCAAACCTTGGCAACCGTCAACGTGCTGTTGATGCTTTCGGCGGCCATAGCAGTGCTCGGTATTGCGATCGCCCTCGCCCTTGCCGTCTTCGAGCGGACTCGCGAAATTGGACTCTTGCGGGCGGTTGGCATGACCCGTCAACAGACCCGTTGGATGATCCGCTGGGAAGGGGTCATCATCGCCGCCTTCGGTGGTGTGCTTGGTGTGATCCTCGGAGTCGGACTCGGCGTCCTAGCTACCGGAAAGATGCCGGAGTTCCTGGTGAACAAAACGACGATCCCTGTCGGCCAGCTCATTTCTTACGTCATCTTTGCGGCGATCACCGGACTTCTCGCAGGCCTGCTTCCAGCATGGCTCGCTGGCCGAATGAACGTGCTCGACTCAATCAGCTCCGGCGGCTAGCGAGCCCGCTGTCTTGCTAGCTACTCGCTACTGACACACCGGGGACACCAGTAGGTCGAGCGGCTGTGCTCGCCCTGATAGCGCATCTCGATCGGCGTACCGCAGGTAAAACACGGCTTTCCTTTTCGGTCGTAGACAGCGAGCCCCTGCATGACGGTGCGCCGTTCGCCGCCGCGAAGGTTGGCCCGAAGCAGGCGATGCGCCGTTGCGATGAGTCGCCCCCTCATCCCTACGCTCACGTCGGAGACGGGAGTAAACGGATCAAGCCGACAGGCGGCCAATACTTCGCTCTTGTAGACATTGCCGACGCCACAGGCAACGCGCTGGTCGAGCAGGGCCACACCGATCTCGGTCTCGTCGCTGCAACACTCGCCGAAGCGGGCGACCGCGAGTTCGAGATCGGGGTTCTCCGAGGTCAGGTCGGGGCCAAGGTAGCTGAGTACATCGTCGGCCGACCCGTGGTGGGTCTTCACCACCGGCGCCGAAAAGCAGACCGCCACCCAGTCATCTACTTCAATCACGCATCGTGCCAAGTGGGCGCCCTTCTGCCAGCGCTCGCCGGTGCGATACAGGTGCCAACTGCCGCTCATCTTGAGATGGGTTTCGAGCACCAGCTGGTTGGAGAAAGAGATCAGGAGGTGTTTGCCCTTCGCCTCAACCGACTCGATGGTTGTCCCAACTTTCGGCTTATCGCCGAGAAGTCGCTTGGCTTCGAAACCCCGAAGTTCTTTGCCATCGAGGGCCGGACGCAGCCGTGCCGCGACTCGGTAGAGGGTGTCGCCCTCAGGCATCGGCGTGACTGGTCTCGTGCGCGAATTCGGTACCGAGCACGCTGCGATCGGTAAGGAGATACAGGTAGGCGAGCGACGGGAGCACCAAGACGCCAGCGATTGCGAAGGCGATGAGTAATCCCCACAGCGTCGCCGGGTCGCCGGCTGCGTCTTCGATTGTCACTTCGTCAACAAGCACCCACGGATACTGGCCAACTCCCCAACCGCCCACCACCGAGGCGACGGCCACCACGGCCGAAATGCGGGCCAGTTGTAGTCGATGCCGCAGCAAGAGGGTCACCGAGGCGAGCCCGGCGACGCCCGAGATGATGAGCAGCGCTACTCCCCTGCCGAGGAGCCCATCGACCAGCGTTTCGGCATCAATCGCCAACGGGAAGATCCCCCCGATGGCCGCCGCACCTGCCAGAACCGCTGTCGTCAAGCTCCGACGACGGAACCGTTCGGTGAGGCCCGCATGGCCGAGCCGCTCGGCGTCGGCAGCGAGAAATACCGCAGCGAGGTAGGCACACGTAAGGACCGCGAGGATGCCGCCGACCCACGAAGTTGGCCCGGTCCAACTGGTCCATCGGTCGCCAACTCCATCGGCGGGAACCCGCCCCGAAGCGATGGCTCCGGCGATCATGCCAAGGAAGAACGGGGTGATAAGCGACGACAGCGCAAAAGCCGTGCCGAAGACCCGGGCCATCGCTAGGTCCTCGGCGAACTTGCGGAACGCGAACCCGCAACCCCGGAAGATGATGCCGAGGGCCACGAAGCTGAACGGCACATACAACGTGGACATGATCGAGCCGAAGGCTTCGGGGAAACCGGTCCAGAGAAACACGAGCACAAAGATGAGCCACACATGGTTGGCTTCCCACACCGGACCAATCGCGTGGTCGATGAGGCGACGGGTTGGACCGCCTTCGTCCGCATCGCCGGCTCCGAGGTCCCAGATACCGGAGCCAAAATCGGCCCCGGCAAAAACGGCATAGGCAACGATGCCAGCAAACATGATGAGCGCGACGGCGTTGGCCAAACCCATCAGGTATCCGCCTTGTTCATCAGTGGGTCAGCCAGGGGCAGCGCTGGACCGTAGGGCGAATGCAGATGCTTCTCGCCGTCGCGCCAGCGGCGGGTCATGGACCGAATCACTCGAACACCGCCGAGGGTTACCAGCGCATACACCGTGACGATGATGGCAAGACTCAACCAGATCCACCCGGCATCGGTCACCGCGTCTTCGGTGCGCAGCAGCTCGTGAACCACCCAGGGCTGGCGGCCAACTTCGGTGGTTATCCATCCGGTTTCGAGCGCCACGATCGCGGCCGGGCCAGCCAACACCAGCGCACGAAGAAACCAAGGATTATCCGGGACGACCCGACGGCGCCGATACGAAAGCGCCGCCCAGGCGACAAGTCCCACAAGAGCGGTACCGATGGCGACCATTGTCTGAAACGCGAACCGCACCACGTTGACGGGCGGCCGGTCGGCTTCGGGAACGCTGTCGAGCCCGAGAAGTTCGCTGTCGAAAGAGTTGGTGGCCACGAAACTCCCGAGGCCAGGAATAGGGACTTCGATACCGCCCACGACTCGTTCGCCGTCGAAGTAGCCGCCCAGAATCGTCGGGACCCGCGACTCGGTGTGACTAAGGCCTTCAATTGCCGCGAGCTTGATGGGCTGCTCGTCGGCCAAACGTTGGCCGGCGAAGTGGCCGACCACAGGCTGGATGGGCGTCAGCACGCATGCGAAGACCAGCGGAATTGCCAGGCCAAGCCGGTGGTACCGGTCGTCCCGGCCCGCAAGGATTCCCTTGGCGTAGACGCCGGCAACACAGAAGGCCACAACCATGTACGCCGCAAGGAACATGTGGAGGTACTGGAGCGCCACGGCGCTGTTGAAGATCGCGGCGAGAGGATCGACGTTGGTCACCTGGCCATCGACCAAGTCGAAGCCGGTCGGTGCGTTCATCCACGCATTTACCGAAAGAACAAAGAACGTTCCTGAGGCTCCAGCGATCATGATCGGGACCAGCATGAGCGAATGGGCCTTCGAGGGGATGCGGTCCCATCCGTACAGATAGATGCCGATGAAGATCGCCTCAATAAAGAAGCTGATGCCTTCAAGGGCAAAGGCCAAGCCCATTACATCGCCGTATTGCGACATCAGTCCTGGCCACAGCAAGCCCATCTCGAAGCTCAAAACCGTGCCGGTAACCGCACCGATGGCAAACAACACCGCCGCAACCTTCGACCATCGACGAGCAAGCTCCATCGCAACCGGGTCATCGTTGCGAATCCCGAGCCGGTGAGCGGTAAAGATCATCGCCGGGAGGGCCACACCGAAGCAGGCGATAATGATGTGGTAGCCCAGCGTCAACGCCATCTGGTTCCGGGCCGCGATCAGGTTGGACTCCGCCGAACCGAGTATCGCCGTACCTAACGAGAGTGCCGAACCAAACGACAGTGACTCCAGCATCAACCGCTCCTTTGATCTGGTTTCATCATCGCACTTCTGCACAAGCGCCGGGCCGGTCAGCGGTCACAAATTCCGACGACACCTCGCGGCCAAGCGCATGTGGGGCTTGCAGCCCTTAGCTGGCTACTTCACCTGAGCGACAAGCACGACGGTCTCACCGACGTAGTGATCAGGCGCTGTCCGGAAGTTGTCGTGTTTCATGCTGGCTCGCACTTGTGCCGAGCATGCGAAGTTGCCCTTGAAGTCGTCTTCGAACTGCTTCTTTAAATTGGGAGTCGTGAAGCTGATCTTGCCCTTTGCGCTGAGTGGGACCTGTGCGAAGTCGTCGTTGATTGTGAAGCTCTCGGTTTCGCTTTCAAAGTCTCCTTCGATCAGCGACCTACACGCCACGAAGACCGACAGAAACCCCTCCTCGAGCACGGTCGATTTCTTTGCCGTCGCAGTGACCTTGAGTGCCTTGGGCTGCTCGCCGAGGTAAAGGTTGCCTACGACCTCGACGTCGTAAGTGCCGCCCAGGTTCTTCGCCGTGATCTTCATCTGCGGAGGCTTTTGGGACATCGCATCCACCCCGACGACGGTCAGCGCTCCTACCAACCCCACGACCAACATCGTGCTGACAACTAAAACTACTGTCTTCAATCCTCTACGCATCTGCGCGTCCTTCCGCCATTGTTGACGCATCGTGCGCCAACGAGTGGCGACAAAACTATTGGGGGCAAGTTCATCGAGCAAGTTTCAAAGTCGCAGTCCGTTCACATGAGCCTGGTTCCCTGTTCCCTGTCGTTCCCTGTAGTTCCCTGTAGTTCCTTGTGACAATTTCAAGCTGCGCCTCGCAGCGGCGGCATCTACTATGGGCTGGGTATTCAACGAATCTGTATTCAACGAATGAATCGAGTAGGCGTGGACGAGATGAACCCCGAAGACAACTTCAGCGAGAGTTTTGCAACCGAGGCGACGGCCCCCAACGCTGAAACCAGTTTTGCGAGCGAGCCCGCCTCGTTGCAGGCCCAAGAGGCCGGCTGGTACCCGGCACCAGGTGGTCAGCGTTACTGGGACGGCCAGCAGTGGACCGAGCACACCGCTCCTCCCGTGGACGGTTACCCGCATCCGGCCACCATGGGTCAAGCCGACGAACGACAGATGGCGATGTTTGCCCATCTCGGCCAGTTGGTCGGCGTCGTTTCTGGCATCGGCGGCTTTGTTCCGCCCCTGATCATCATGCTCACCAAGGGCAAAGAATCGCCCTTCGTTCGACGTGCTGCAGTCGAGTCACTCAACTTCTGGATCACGGGGCTTATCGCCGGGATCATCTCCTTTGTCCTTATTTTGCTTCTCGTCGGCATCATTTTGTTGCCGCTTGTGGCCCTGATCTGGTTCGCATTCCCGATCTACGCCGGCATCAAAGCCAATGAGGGTGTCGACTACCGCTATCCGTTCAACATCCGTCTGATCTCCTAGTAGCTGTCAATGCTTCCTATGCTTGGCTCATGCTCTTAGTTCTTTCGCCAGCAAAGACTCTCGACTACGAGTCGCCTTTACCTACCCGCAAGCACTCGTTGCCCGAGATGGTTGGCGATTCGGCCGAGCTCATCGAGGTGCTTGCCAAGAAGTCGCCCGACGCCATTGGCAAGCTCATGGGTCTGTCGGCCAACCTGTCCGAGCTCAACTTCGAGCGCTACAAGGACTGGACCCCCGAGTTCACCCCGGCCAACGCTCGCCCTGCGATGCTCGCATTCAAAGGCGATGTGTACATGGGCATGGAAGTCGAAAATTACAGCGAGCGTGACTTCACCCACGCGCAGAAGACGGTGCGGATCTTGTCCGGGCTTCACGGAGTGCTTCGCCCCCTCGACCTGATCCAGCCATACCGGCTCGAGATGGGCACCGATCTCAAGAACCCTCGGGGCAAGAACCTCTACGAGTTCTGGGGCAGTCAGGTAACCGACCGGCTCAACGACGACCTCGCCGAGCGCAACTCGAAGGTCTTGGTGAACCTCGCGTCGAAGGAGTACTTCGGCGTGGTGAAGCCAAAGGATCTCAACGTTCCTCTCGTGTCGCCAGTGTTCCTCGACGAGAAGAACGGCAAGCAGAAGATCATCAGCTTCTTCGCCAAGCGGGCCCGCGGCTCGATGGCATCGTGGATCGTGCAGAACCGGGTGAAGTCGGCCAAGGCCCTCACCGGTTTCGACGGCATGGGCTACTCCTACAACCCAGCCCTAAGCACCCCAGAAACCCCAACCTTCACCCGCCCCGAGCAATAAACCCCCAGGTGTCAGACCAAGTGCCAGAGCAAGTGCCAGAGCAAGTGCCAGAGCAAGTGCCAGAGCAAGTGCCAGAGCAAGTGCCAGAGCAAGTGTCAGACGTGAGGTCAGACCGCGGTGTCTAGCGCGACGTCATAAGAATCAGTTTCCGAGTGATCAAAGGCAAGACCGAAGCCCCATTGATGATCTCCAACGATCTTGGTGGAAATTCGTAACAGCGCTTCATCGGAGAGTCCGCCCTTCCAGCCACGGAGCTTTTGAGCCATCTCTTCGGGGAGTGGGATTTCCTCGCCAGCGACAAAGTGACCCGCAAATCGGCGGGGGTAGTGCCGATCGAGTCCATCCTCAACCTGGTGGGACGTAAAACGGAGGTGTTCGAGCACCCCGAAGCCGCTCTCCAAGTGGACCGGACCGGTGGAGTGCAAACGACTCGGAGACAACGAGGCTTTTAGTTGCCGAACCGTTTGTCGGTCGCCAAGTCGCGTTTGAAGAGCTGGCGTCGCGACGAGGTACTCACACAGTGCAGCGAACCCGACTGCAGACGGGATAGCTAGGTGGTTGAGACTCAAACTTCGACTCCGGCCGCCACTTACATACAGGCTTACCGGACTCGAGAACACGTCATGATTCCAGTAGTGCGTACCCACCCACCAGTATCCCTCCGATCTAATTGTCTGGGCATCCCGGTGTTGGCGCCAACGGTAGAGCTCGGCCGGCTTCCGTCGACGCTCGACAACGATGCCTTCTGGCGTCAACGTCGCACGCCAAACAGCGAGAACGGACCCACCACGAAACTTCAGCCGCTGCCGACCGTCGAACACCAACTGTCCGTTCTGGATCCCAAGGGCGTCGAAGTACCGCACTCTCGAGATATCGGCCGTCCAGCCCAAACACCTAAGAAAAACCAAGTGTCAGAGCAAGTGTCAGAGCAAGGGCCAGAGCAAGTGCCAGAGCAAGTGCCAGAGCAAGTGCCAGAGCAAGTGCCAGAGCAAGTGTCAGAGCAAGGGCGGTTTTTGGTTGTTTGAGCGGTGTGGGTATCTGGGTTTGCCCATGTGAGCCTTTTTACTCTTGGGTTAGTAGCAGGCCTACC
>JAYJMJ010094766.1:0-18911 GCA_036873875.1 Laminaria ephemera | reverse complement strand
AAAGTGCTGAATTCTTCTCGCGATAAAAATTGAGGCGAGTACCGTAGTGGGGAGGGGGGAGAAGAGCCTGCTTAGTGACATCGGATCTGAGTAACGACTAGGGAGGGAGAAGGAGAAAGAAAAAATGCGAAGATAATAAATGGGATAAGCGAAAAAAATAAATTGTCAGCGCGGTGTGATTTCTGTATGAATACGAAGAAAAATAAAACAGGTCGTACGTGGCATTTTTCGGTTTTGTTTCAGCTGATTTTAGTATATCCCCCCCGTCTAGACCTGTAAAACGAAGTGCTGCGTCGACAGTTGTTTTTTCGTATGCATATCCTTGAGTTTGGGCTCAAATACATTCAACACTAAAAAAAAAATCACTGCTGTGACATCCACTTGTTTCCCGTGATTTTCCGTAAAAAATGATCATTCAAATTGATATTCTCGTTTTCCCACAAACCGGTCGGGGACGAAGAAGGTGGAAGGGCTCGAGCTCGACAGGTGGGAAGAATATGATGCATAAAGACTTGCGGGATAAGAACCATTCTGAAACGTAGGTAAAACAGACCTGCTCACCCTGTACATCTATCTGTGGACTACAGTATTCATTGATCGGAATGCGAAAGTAGTATTGGTAGAGTACTGTAGTAGCAACGCCTTACAATAGGTCGAGGTGAAAGGATTCGAGCTCGAGGGGTGAGAGGAGATATAATCACTCTTGCGAGACATGTATATCTGTATCACATACCGGTATACCATACGTAAGGAAATTTCATCACCTATAATTGTGGTTTCCCCGACAACAAGCCTTCAACCCTCCCCCGCCCGAGGTGTTTACTTTAACTTTATCTGCGGTATCATTCGAAACTCGTCAACGTGTACGCAGTTGCCCTTTTACCCTGAACTCACATTGTGCCAACTATCTGGCCTATTAATAGTCGGATTTGCCGCCCTAGGCTGTACACCTATAGTAGAGTAAGGGTCCCTCAGTAGTGCCGGTACGTGCACGCCAAAAACCCCGGCATTGCTGCGATATCCGGCACGACTCTGCAATCTGCCACTGTAGGTTATTCCCATCTGTGCCAAGCAATTTTACCAGCATGACTCCAGCAACCGGCACTACTCAACCGACACTACTGAGGGACTCCTACTGCATACCATGCACGTTCCACGACCAATGGCTCAAGCACAAGAACATATATTTGTATGCCCGGAGGTCCCATTTTCAACAACGACTGTAGCAATGCGGCGCGCATGACTACCTCTCTCTCGTGCTACACAATATCGGTAGAATCTCGTCTAACCAATGGATATGTATGCACTCTATCCTTCGTGTTGTCTATGGAGTATTTGGCGGAGTATATAATTAGGGAACGGGCCAGAGCTATGGTATCCTTTTTCTCGCCGCCACGCAGGCCTTTGAGTGCGTCTTTTTCATCGGCTCGCTCAAGCTTGTATCGACGTACAGCTGCTTCTTGTCGTGCACGCACGTTTCCCTCGTATCACATACCAGGTACCTTATGGACGCTATACGGAACGTGCGTCATTCGTAAGTCAGTTTGTCTTGCAATGTTCATAGAGTCCCGAAATGAGCTTCAATATACCGTCAACGCCTTCAGGTCCTGTCGGTTATATATTACTGCAGACCACAGAGTCACGTCGGCCTCATCCCGTGTTCAACTGTACAAGTTCTGTCCACGCTGTCAGGGGGTTTACCAACAGGTCCCAATGCCGTGTGTTACGCACTTTCTTGTTGTGCTGCTGCCAATGCCGTCGCCTGTGACCGCCAGTGTCTTAGTCGTGCTCACTTGAAATCGTACCCATGTGGCCCATTGTGCAGACCTTGCTTACAACAATGCAAAGACAAGCATAGTTGATCATGATACCGATTCGGCTTCAGCGGATGAGATCGTGATACCGATTCGGCTTCAGCGGATGGTGGCGATAATGCTGGTGACCAGGGCTAGGCTAGAGGGGTAGCCCCATTTTCACTATCGAGTTGAGGCCACTTGCGCAAGCGGCCATGTACCTCACCCCAAAACGGAATGTAGAACATTTTGCTGGAGCAGAGGAGCAAGCACTTCTATGGCGATGCATATCGCGAAGAAACCGAAAAACTTATAGGCGGCCGCTCAAGCGAGTTCATCTGAGCCGCTGATAAACGACGCCTTAAAATGGACCCCCCTGTATTTACGTCGGTCTGCTGATGTCTCCCTCGTGCTCATTCCCAACCATACCCACACGACCCCGTTATCCAGGATATCTTCACAAGCAAGCGACGTTCAGAACTTATCACGATATCGATTCGTGTTCAACGGATGATGCAGATAATGCTGCTGGACACGTGCTACGATAGAGGCGCACCATTTTGTTTCTCGGGCTCTTCACTTGAGGAGCTCTAAACCTCACCCAAAAACCGATTTTCAGAAGAATGAAAGTGCAACCCGATGAACAAACCTATGGCCTAGGTATACAAAAAGAAAAATTGCAAAACAAGAACGACATCCCTAACGATTTTGGGTTAAGGAGCCCCATCATTCAGAACAAAAATGCCGATATGTGCTACCTCTATCGTAGCACGCGTCGCTGCTGTCTTGCTTGTACCAATTTCCAATTTTACCCACGTGACCCGTTATCCAGAACCTCTTCACAAGCGAAATATGACAAAACCAGACAGTATCATCGTATCGATTCGGGTTCAGCGGTTGATGGCCATAATGCTGCTGATGTCTTACTCGTTCTCATTAAAAATATTACCAACGTGGCCCCCGTTGTCTAGATCGTGTCCACAACAAAGCGAAACCAATAAAGTCGATCATGATGCCGCTTCGACTCCAGCGGACGGTGGCGGTACACTGCTGTTGATGTCTTACTCGTGCTCATTTTGAATCTTACCCACGGGACCCGTTATCCAGGACCTCTTCACAACAAAACGAAGAGTAAAACCGAAATGATCATGATACCGACTCGGCTCCAGCGGGTGACAGAGATGGTGCTGCTGCTGTCCTGCCTGGCCGTGAGCGGATCCTCATCGCTACTCAACCACCGACGAGTGGCGTTAGCAGAGTATATCAACGAACCGTGTCCACCGTGTGAGCTTCTGTTCAGCAAGCTAGAGAGAACCGGGAGGGACGGAAAACTAGCCCAAGATGTTTGGGTGCAGGAAAGGGGCGAGCCTAAGAGCGGTACCGGGTTCATGTATTTCTGGGCATCAGCAGCAATGATGCATACGTGCGACTATCTAAAAGGTCTATTCGGTGAGGAGACATTCGAAATAATCGTCGCGCAATCGGCACGTAGTTGCCACTACTGTAGTACCCATGTGTGATACAAAATTCATTACAGAGTCGGACAGTCCATCCATTCTGTGCGTGGTACCTGTAGTGGTATATGTTCACGCAGTAGGCACCAAGCGAGAGCGGGCCCATGTCTACGCAGTGCTTGGTTTCGAGCATACCTTGTATCTTTTCCGACACCGTTTGTCTCCTAGTTATGAAAATGTTGGAGTCCTCACCAGCGATGGCTCTAGGGGGCATATCACAGCCAGGTTTGGCGCTACGGTTTCTGCGATGTCAACGAAACCATCAGCTACACCAACTGTATCGGCTTCAGCGGCTTCAGTAGCTTTCTGTGACTGGGATCACAATCCACGCGTGTATCGTGTTCGCAGGGTTACTCACCAAGAATCAGAACGCTGTAAGACACGTACAGCGCATGCTCAGCATATTGTGGAAGGTATTTAGGGTGGTTTCGAGTTCAGTTCAGCATACAGCAGGAGTTGAACCCTGGCGTTTACCTTCTCAACGGTAATCGTTTCAACACAATATCGAAGGGGTCATTCCTAATGTTAGACAGACGTTTTACTATTTCACAGCAATTTGGTAGCCCATGTATGTACATGCGTTGGATGTGTCGACGTGATCAGCTTAGCGATGAAAGAGAAGACATGTTGCATCGACAGTTTACTGCACAACATTAGAGTAAGGCGGTAACCTCACTGTTGAAGTTCCAAGCAACGAGGGCATATAGTTTCGACATTGACGTTATTTGCAGGCGCCACTTCCATCGAGGGCGGGTGTTAAGAAATAGACAACAACAGGCTGTTGTCGTCATCAGTGTCCAGCAGCGACTGCAGTACAACAACCTTTCTAGCTAACATGTTCAGCCCAATACTGGAATAGGAGACATGTTGCGTCGGCGTTTCACTGCACAAAATTTAGAAGCGATAGCCCCACCGTTGCAGTTCCACGTATCTATGGAATTTGATTGTGACATTGGCAATACATGCAAGCGCCATTTCCATTGATGGGGAGTGTGAATAAACAGACCACCACAGCCTGTTCTCGTCATCAGTGTTCAGTGGCGACTAAAGTACAACAACCTATCTCGTGAATGCTCATTATCCTGCAGTAGTTTTGAAGCAGACGCATAAAAGACATCACTATGGGGTGCATCAACGTATAACTTGGAGGTGTGTTTAGTGGAGCGTATGATATGTGGCATGAAAAAAAATGTTAAATAAGTACTGTTCAGTATTCGCGTGCAAGCATGCACGCTACTAACAGTCTTGTTGATGTTCGGACTATCGGCACGTTCACAGTAGCAGCGACCTGGTAGTAGCTAACTACGTAGCCACGGGGGAGTGTCGATCTCTACAAGTAAACACCTAATAACACGGTTTTGGGTCGGTCAGTCCAATGCACCATAGCCTACATTTTGCGTAAAGCTATATCTCGCCGGGCTGTTCCAGCACGGTCTCGTCCACCTTGAGATCTGTCATTCATCTACTTTGCGTTTTTGGTCCTCAACCGGCTCTTTCAACTTGAAGAATCTGGATGTTCTAGACTCCTGCTGTAGATCGGTCAATACGACGACCCGGTACCACAGTTCATCTAACCGCATTGTGTGTGTCAGGTCGAAAGCTGGCAGATGGTGGCACCCTCATCTTTCAGTGCATGCCTGTGCGAATACCTGCCAAGCGTGTACCAACAAATATCCGAACATCATAGTTTTTATGTCTCCCTGTGTTCACCATGTTGCAGCGAGATGAAGATCTTAGGCTACAGACAGGCCAAAAATTCTACTTTCGGAGACAAGCTCACCTCGGTTTCGTTAGATATTTGGAGAAAGTGCGAGAGGGGTAGATATAGATAGAGAGAGAGGTAGAGAAAGAGCGTTGGCCTTGGTTAGTTCCCCCGACCGTCATATCTAGATTTCTGATCGATCGAGCAAGCAATACCGTTGATTAACGAAACATTAAGCGCGTTGCGTGACGACATATCTGCACGACAGTCAGGTAGTTGACCGGGGACATATCGATTGCCAGTGGGCAGGATGCTTCTGACTTCCTTTGGGTAATGTTCACTACACACTAGGTGTATGCTTGCTATTGGAGGGGTTACCATCTCGGGGAAAATTTCCTCTAGAACTCTGTTGATATGGCAGAGAGGCTTCGGACAGCTCGAGCTCTGTTACACAATGAGCTCTCCGCGTGCACTGGCCCGGTCAGTTACCACGCACCACCATATCTCACCCTGGTGCAGGCTCCTGCAACATGTTGGTAATTTTGACGGCCGCTATTTTGTTCTTTGACCAGGTGAAGGAAGCTGCCGGATTGACTTCCATCGCGCAGAAGAGAATGACGACCAAGTATTGGCTCGGTACTCCAATCGGAGCATGATCTTTGAGCCAGTGCTAGGCAGCAGTAATTCAAGATGCTCCTGTGAAACGGTTGACAGGTGAAATATGGCGCGTACCGAGAACATGGAGTGCCACGCGGCCCATATAAAGACGCGTTTGGGGACAAACACAAGGATAATCGCCACATCAAATGATAGGACGCATGTCAAAAGCAGGGAACATATTCGTTCGGTTGAGAACGAAGGTGTGAAACGCTCCCTGCCACCGTCGCCGGAGGGCTTCCTTCACCCGGTGAATGGACACTTCGATTTCGTTTGGTGCCACGGGCGATCGTTCACATGTATTCCCATCAAAATCGTAACAGGTGCCAGCACCGTCGCACCCGCTTGTCAAGATGGAACCGCCGGTGCTATTTATGTCACAAAATCGGTAGGTAATACAGGTCACAGATATCCTAAACGGTTCGGGTGCCGTTCTTCAATATTACGTGCGTATTCCGACATCATTGGGCGATACATCGTAGTAATAATAACTGGCAAAAGGCGGGCGATTCGTGACGCAACGTTTATGGTGCGCACCTCTTCGAAAACGATTCTTCATGTTCCGTATCGAGCCGCTAGGCGAACGTCAGTGAACTAGAGGATATAGGCCGGGTGCAGCGTGCACAGGTTTCTGGATACTAGGAGTTTCGATTAGCCCAGTCAAAGTCGACCACTGCTGTAGTTTCCTGTCTTCTTCTGTTATGTGCGGCAGGACCCAGTTCTAACGAATCTTCGCCAGTCCTACTTCGTGCCGGGTTCACCTTTGTTTTTTTTTAAAACAGGCTGACGACAGCTGCCCGACGTAATGGTGTTGCCACCCGCTCCGCTCACTCGCGTGGCTTCGTTTTTATGTTTTGGTTGGCAGGGTATCGATCGTCCTTTCCAAAGTCCTCAAGCATACGCTTCCAGTGAACAGTGACTGCGCCTTCAGCCACAACGGCGGGATAGGGTTCGGAAAAGGTGAACTCGACGAAGTCCCGAAGGAATCAGCGTGCACTTTCGGGGATGGCAGGCCCGTGACAAACAACGACGACCTTTGGCGATGCATGCACGAAGCCAACTGCGATATCACCGACGGCTGGCTGCAGATGGCCGTATTTAGGGACCCGAGACCGGCGGTCGTTAGCACGTTCTATCACTTAGAGGTCCACGGAGGACTGGGAGATGAAAGTTTGGAAGCCTTTGTAGCCAAAGAATTGCCGATTTTGTGTCAATGGGTAGCCGTCCGGTACATCCTTTTCTCCGGTATGCTCGCTAACCAGTCTTTCGAGTTCTGGTACAGAGACGCTAATGCTGACCCTTTGGGCTGGCATTACCACTGGTTTTACTCAGTAGGCTTGCAGCTCCCCCTGCACATTGTCAAAGCTACGGCGCAGGCAGCAGCGGCTGACGACCTAGGTTTCAACCACAAGGAGATAGATCTGCACCCTGGCGAAGTAGCCAGGGCTGAGACAAGTGTTCGCCGGTTCGAGGATGAGGTTAGCCCAGAAATTGTCGAGGTCGCCGATGCCGTACTACGCACGTGGTTGCCCCCTGTACTTCTTGAGCGGTTTGGTGTAGAACCGTGAACATAACTGGTAGATTGTTCCACCTTGGTGAAGGGGTACCACATGTTGGTGGGTGTCCTGTCCGTATCGATGGTGGTATAAGGATGAGAAAAGGTGTTGTTTGTTGTGGTATTTTGTAATGAGGCAGGAACGAGGGAGCGATCCCACCGAGGCCTGTCCATTGCGGCGTGCATCTGGTACGTATGTCTATCGGCGCCTACATCACTAATTGTGAGAGCTGTACGTCACCCTTTTCGGCAAACCCGGCTTGTACTAACTCGTGGAGCTGTTTTCGTTGCATGCCGCTGCGAGTTGGCCGTCGTCGCCGTGCCGCTGTGCGTTTGGTGGCCTGGTGCTGAGCGTTTAGGACGCGAAGGGATTGCGTTGCTTTTCCTAGATCGCATACGGCTTACTGCATGTACGCGGCTCTCTTGCATCATTTTCTAACATACTGTTACGAGAGTGGGTCAAGGTTGACGTTGTGGTGCTTTGATCGAAATTTCTCCAACCTCGCTAAAGGGTGCAGTGGGTATTTCAAAGCTTACAATGGGGATATTTCGTTGAACAGCTTCTTGATTGCGGGATGTCGTAGAATTGAGGCGTGCTACGACATGGGTAACACCCTTTGGCTAAAGTGTTTCTGACCGACGGTGCTAGTTACCTGAAGAACTACCGTACCCAATGGCGTTGGAATGAAAGTTGTAATTTAGAATAGTATTCGTTGTGTACCTAGGCCATATCATTGTTCGTCGGGTTGCCCTTTACGAAGTTCTCAAGATCATTTTTCGAGGTGAGGTGTAGAGTTCCGAGAGCTCTTCAAGTCACGAACCTCAAGTACAATTGGGTTCACCCCTACCGTAGCGTTCGTCAGGCTTCCATTGTTGTTATGAAATTTGTACCCGCATCCGTCTGTCCTATGTCTGTATATTTCCTGTCGTGTCGCGTGCGTCAGCGATATTAGCGCACTACTGATTCCGACCAACACAGCGTGTATACAAGCGAACGAGCTCGCGCTAACTAGCGGGGCGTGGTTCGGCGCAACCCGTCTGTTGTTGGGCTTCGAGGCCGTTGATGCTGTGTTTACTAGAACGGCTTTGCCGCTTTGCGTCTCTTATCTTACCTTCTCTTAAGCCGGAGTACCCCCTGTAATCTATTTTTGTGTTATGTTCAAATTCACACGGCCTTCTGCACGCCTGAGGTAGCCTTGCCGCATTTCTATTCTGCTGCGATAGTGTCGGCAGACCACGAGAAGAACGGATTGTACGCAGATATTTCGACCTTTGGCTTCAGAGTTCACATTGAATGCGCGTTGGTGCATTTCGTGCGTTATTTCATTTGAGGCAACCTAAAGAGTAGCTAACTTTCCCAGAGAAAGTGCCACTCTTATCCTGCTCAGGTAGACGCTGCTTTCTCTTATCCTGCTCTCGGTACGCAGCGTTGTTGCTTTTATGTCGAATGTGATTATTGCCACGGAGTGTCGTCCCTTGTTTCCCGATAACATGATTTCGGTTAAATTTTAAATTATTGTATGTTGTTTCTACGTTTTTGAATTACCGAAATCGCCCTTGGTGAAATAGTCCTGTTGACCCTGGCAGCATCGAGGGGGGGAGTCATTGACTTATATCCTCAAAGAGGAATACCTCTGTAAAGACGCGCGGCCGAGGAATCACGCAGCTTGCAAAGATGAGTATCGACCACTCAATCAATTGGTCGAACGCACAGCTGATGACGTATGTAAAATAGTTTTTATATAATGGCACTGTCAGTCGTTTTCGGCGAATGAGAGGCTGGTATTTTTACGGTATCTGCTTGAAAGTATCACGCGAAGACACCATCCACCGTTCAAGCTGGAGGAAAAAGTACCTGATACGGATACAGTAGCTCGCTGTAGTGCCGGTTGGATAATGCCGGTTGCACACGATAGTGCCTGTAAACTCGTTTGGCAGGGATGGGAACAACCAGGAGTGGCGATATGCGGAGTAGTGCCGGTTGCCGGTCGTATAGTGCCAGTAGTTCCGGGTGGCACATACCGGCACTATAAAGGGACCACTACTGTACAGCAATCTTATGAGGCATGACGGTCGGTGTGTTGGTTGGCATGTCGACGTGGGCTCTGCTTTCTCTTTTACTCGGTGGCTCTGCTGGTATGTCGGTGGTGTTGTTGTGTTTTTGCGTTCGTATACGTTTAAACGGCCACGGAAAATCCTCCCCATGGTCCCTGAGTACTTGGTTTCGACCACGCACACACGTCTGAGTTTAAGTTTTTACGGTTTCGAAACGGCGCTGTCATTTTCCGCGAATGAGAGGCCGGCATTCGTACTGTATCTCTTGCATAAAGATACCGTCCACTGTCTAAGCCGAAGGAGAAACACACTTAAAGTAATCACCCTGACCCTACGTGGTGTGTCAGTACGCTGGTCGGCATGTTGACGTCGGCTCCGCTTCCTCTTTCACTCGGTCCTCCCGGTCTGTCGGGGGTGTAGTTGTTTTTGCGTTCGAATACGTTTTGAAAGGCCACGGAGAATCGTTCTCTGGTTCCCGAGTGCTACGTAACGTGGATTCAGATTTTCCGTTAAGAAAAGTATTAGTTTACGGTGTTCGAAACGCACTCTGTCGTTTTCGACGGACGAGGAGCGGGCATTTCTATGATACATACGCACTACAACAGGAGTGGTCCCTCTAATAAAGTGCCGTATGTGCCAGCCGGAAATGTCAGCACTATAGCGGCAACCGGCACTACTCCGCACGCTGCTACTACTGGTTGTTCCCATCTGTGCCAAACGATTTCACAAGCATTATAGCGGGCAACCGGCACTACTCCACCGGCACTATAGAGGGACTACTACTGTAGTACTGCAGCTCTTGCTAGGAACTGTGTAGGAACTCGCGCTGGTGTGGACAGGTTTGACTGTCACCAACTGCGTGCGTTATTAGTGGGAAGCGTCCCCCCCATTGAATGTGTTGCTGCTGCTGCCACGGCAACTAACGGCTGTTTCTGCTGGTACTGCAACCAACTGCTGCTTCTGCTGCTGCTTCCGTTGTTGCCGCTGCTGTTGCTGCTGTTGCTGCTGCTGCTGCTGCTGCTGCTGCTGCTGCTGCTGCTGCTGCTGCTGCAACTGACTGCTGCTTGCTGCAGTTGTTCCCGAAGATGGCGTGTTTGAGCGCAAAAACTCGACTGTTGTTCCTCGGTTTGCTTTTGTTGTGGTTTTCACTTGATTTTTGTGTTTTGGAGAATTTTGACTTGGTTTTAGGGAGAAACACCAACGGCACACGGGACATGGAGACTCGAGCACGCGAGGCTGGAAAGGAGCATATATTTCTCTACCACCGTAGTGCAGCGTCCATTAACGGCATTGGCAAGAAGTTCCCTATTGTTGTGTGCTTCCTTTGTTGGATAGATGTTTATCCGAACGACATTGATACCCTTCAGGACCGATGACCATTGTTGCGGTAGGGGGGTCTCTGTTAGAGCGTCTTTTGGCGGCAGCATAGAGCTACTCGCGCGAGTGCGATCATATTGATTCGTAGTCTTCGGGATCGCCACAAACACCGACATGGAGGAAGTATTTTTTTCCCTTGCGCCAAAATATTTGCTTGAAGTCCGGTTATAAGTGAGGTACAGAGCCACTCGCGCGAGAGGCCAAAACCCGGTAGTGAAACTGGGTGTGTACCCCTACTGTAGGGTTGGTCCGATGAATGTGTCCGGCAATCATTTTGGTCCGACAGATCAGGGCGGGATATGTGTACAAAAAATGAACGCATGGATGTACGACAATACAATGGGAGAACGTGAGCTTACAATTCGTTTGTTGTCAGAATCGGATTGATTGGTCGGACTCACAGCCAAATATGCAACACAAAGTGCTTGGTTTTGATATCGGAACCCCCTTCACTCACTCGCTGCACCTATACAACAGACGCGTGCTAACTATTAATTCGGATAGCACGTTTTTGCGGTTTCGTTTTATGGATAACGGGGCTCCTTAAAGAAAAAAAAACGTCGAAATATCATTCTTGTTTTGCAATGTTTTTTCGTTTAATAGATAGGGGCTCGGACCGAGGCCACGGTAAGATGGGGCACCACGATTTTCACTACCGACTCTAGGCCACAACAAAACGAACTTGAATACGTTTTGTTGACCCAGCGTAACAAACAGTTGCATTGCGGTGCATTTAGCGAAGCCGAATAGGGAAAAAAGCGATAGCCACCTGCACGTTTGGCTCTGAATCGCCGACAACAGAACCCCCCAAAGCGTCTCCTCTACCGCATCCTTGGCCGCCGGATAGCACGAATGTTCACGGTTCCACCCCCAATCTTTCAAGGAGTAGAGGGGGCAACCACGTACGTAGCACGTCGTCGGCAAAGTCGACACTTTCTGGGCTAACCTCTTCCTCAAACCGCCGTACACCTTTCTTAGTCCTACCGTCTTCGCCCGGGTGGCGGTCGGCAGCCTTGTGCTTGAAGCCTAGGTTGTCGGCCACCGCAGCCTTCGCCGTAGCTTCGACGACGTGAAAGGGGAGCTGCAGGCCCACCGAGTGAAGCCACTGGTAGTGCCAGCCCAAGGGATCAACCATCGCATCTTCATACCAAAGCTCCATCGACTGGTCCGCGAGGATTCCTGAAAAAAGGATATAGCGAACCGCCAACCACTGGCACAAAATCGGCAATTCCCGGGCCACAAAGGCGTCCAAATGTCCGAGTTCCAAATGTTCGTGGACCTCTAGGTGATAGAACGTACTCACAACCGCCGGTCTCGGATCCCTAAAGATGGCCATCTGCAGTCGGTCGTCGGTGATGTCGCAATTGGCTTCATGCATGCATCGCTGCAAGTCGTTGTAGTTCTCTGGGTGCGTACCGTCCTTGAACTTGCATGGCGGTCTGCTGAGATGTCCGTGGCTTTCTTTTGTTATCCTGCCAACAACGATCATGTCTCTGTGACTGAAGGCGCAGCCGAGGTTCACCGGAAGCTTGTGCTTGCCGACTTCTTGGGTGGTGATAGATACTCTGAACGGCGGGAGAACACGAACGCGAACATACGCGAGCGACCAATGCAGGCATTAGACACGAAATTGACCACGGGACCAAGACTACGGTAGGGGGGTGAATTTTTTAACTGCGACGGGTGCTGCGATAGAGGTGGCGCTATTTGGCGGAATCGTATCCGAGCGACGGGGTTTTTCACCTCAGGAATTACCCACGACACACGCCACGGTAGAGGCGCACCAATATGTTCTGAGACTCCTCACTTAACGCGCTCTATACCCCACCCAAACACTCATTTCGAGACAACCTGAACACGCGCAACCCGATAAATAATCGCATGGTCTAGGTTGCCCTAAACCCTGTTACCCCAATGGAAGCATGCGTTTCTATTCTCGGTGGGGAAAACGGGGGTACCCCCCTGAAGTAACCTTGATGGCGGTTTTGATAGGGGGGTCCCTTTGAAGAGATCTTTTTGATCGGCTAAGAGCCACTCGCGACATCGTCTACCGCACAATGTTTTGCAGGTCTGAAGCTTTTGTGAGTTTCGGTTTCGCGACGTGCACGGCCATGGAGATGGTTGTTTCGGTGCGCCAAGTAACAGGTCTTGAAACTACGTTTTTGAGTCATGTACGGAGCATAATCTCGGTAGTGATAATGGGGGTAATCACTCTACCGTAGCCTTAGCCACTACGAGCATGGCACGACGTCGGGTCCACCCGATGAAAAATGCACACTACTGGCTACCCATTTTTTCTTGTTGCTTTCGTTCTAGAGTTAACGGGTGAAACAAAGCTTGGGATACATGCTACGGTATCGGTGCACCCTTTCCTTTCTGGGGCTCCTCACATGAGGAGCTCTATACCCCACCCAAAAACTGGTTTAGAGAAAAATAAAAATGCGACCCGATGAACTATCCCATGGCCAAGGTATACGACGAAATATACTGCAAAACAAGATTGAAAATCCGACGATTTTGGGTTAAGGAGCCCCGTCATTCACAAACATTACTCAACCAAAAAATGCTACCTTAGCAGTTGGCATTTTTTGGCTGAAATTTATTCTGAATGACGGGGCTCCTTAACTGCGGAACTATCCAATATCGTTGGAATACAATTTGAGTTTTACGATATGACTACAAACAAATACCTAGGCCATGGAACTGTTCGTCGAGTTGCCCTGTAATTTTTGTCAAAGTCAAGCCTAGGGCTCCTTAAGTGAGGAGCTTAAAAAAGCAAATGGTAAACCCCTACCGTAGCATGCTTCTTTGTCGTGACCGTGAAAGCAAGGCGCATCGAAATCCATCCACAAAATAGCAACCGACGATCAACGTTGCAATTCCATTCTAAACGATCCCGGGTACAACTTCATGGTAACATTTAAGGCCGCATCGTTCCAATTTTGACAGCCGTTGGGGCCGGTTTCATCGACGCATTTCGAGCGAACGCAACGGAGTCCGAAGAAACGAATGAACGGGTTGAGCTCCCCCGTAATAAGACGAAAAACATGCCCTAACAATCATCGAGGAGAATGTACCAAGCGGACGAGATAATTCAATTCCGCCGCCATATTTGACGCTCGATTTATCGCGCCTCAGATTGTCCCAATAGACCAAGGCCACGGTTTGCTACGTTATAACATCATTCTTACTACCGAGCACAGGCCACTCGCGTGACTGGCTCAGTACCTCGCTCAAAATCTAAACTAAGTATTTAGTGTTGGCACGTCGTGGCAAGTTAGTTCATGTCGGTGGTGCATATCGCGAAACCGAAAAACACATACCTGGTATGGTTAAGATTGCGAAGGTTTTGGGTGGCCATTCGCTCGAGACTCCCTCAAAATGACCCCCCCTACTGTAGCCTTGTCCTTTAACAATAAAACAAACACGAACTTAGCGATTGGGCGAAGTCCCCCTAACCCGTTGCCGTTCAGGGTTTTTGTATAGACAGGTTTGGCGGAAAAATCACAACTTAACTCCGCTCGCAATCAAGACTGTTTTTTCGCCGTTTTCTCCTTAAAACCTTTTTAACAAAATGTATTGAATTGGTCACCGTCACCCCCTGGGCTGGGCTCTCGATGGGGGCAGTCAGAGTTTCTCGCGTCTAGTTTAAACTCTTGAGGACATAATGCCTGTTTGTACCGTGCGTGATGTCACGCATACGATTGGTGACAGTGGTAGGTACGTACACTCATCTCCGAAAGGTAGTTAAGCGAGTTTTGAAGTTGCGATTGGCGCTAAAACATACGGGCTCCTTTCCACCCTCGAATGCCTGAATGTCCATGAATCTCCCGCGCGACCACACGAGATCTCCCAAGACGACGATTTCATAAAGACCGAGAACTTGTGACTACTGAAACCGCAGCCCCAGTATACAGCAGCACCGCAGTATGTACCAGCAGGGTTGGGTTGGGTTCGGTTTGACGACAGTTGCAAATATCCACCTGCGCGGGTTCCTAGAGAGACGTACGGTACCTAAATGTGGACGGCGGGGTCATCCATGTCCCCCGTGCTCATCGTGTATACGATTCGTGCTACGATAGAGGTAGCATTTTTCGCTGAAACGGGTTCCGTACAAAACGGCTCCTTAACCAAAAAATTGTCGGAGTTTCAACGTTGTTTTGCAACATGTTTCGTTGTGTACCTAGGCCATTGGAATGTATATCGGTGTGAACTTTAAATTTATCCAAATCTGTTTCTGGGTGAGGTATAGAGCTCCTCAGGTGAGAAGCCTAAAAAACAATATGGTGCACCTCTACCGCAGGATGCGTCTTACCTTTCAACCTTTTCACAGGAACACCTTGCACCACGGCTGCTTAGTGACGGCTCGAATATCATTTTCCCATGATTGTGCATAGTGGCTTTCTGGCCCGGTACTCTTGAGTCAGGGGAGTCGATCCGGCAGCTCCCTTCACCTGCCCACGAAAAACGATCACACAGACGAAAAAGAAAAACAGCTGTAGGTGCATGTTACAAAATCAAAATGAAGGGGCCCTCTACTTCAAAATCGTTGGAATTTCATTCTTGCTTTGAAATATGGTATGAGTTTTCGTATACCTAGACCATGGGGACTTTTTCATCGTGCTTCACTTTTTAACATTAGTCTCTAAATCTGTTTTTGGGTGAGGAATAGAGCCCCTCATGTGAGAAGCCTCAGTGAAGCAATTTTCGGTGTACCTCTACCGTAGCGTGTATCCGACATCCTAATGCAGGTGTATGTCGTGTACACGCCGTTAAATAGGCGTACGTACGCTACGGTATCGGTGCACCCTTTCTTTCTGGGGCTCTTGACTTGAGGAGCTGTATACCTCTCCCATAACCTCATTGGGGGGAAGCTAAAAAGTGCTACACGACGAACAATCCCGTGGTCTAGGTAAACAACGACAATTGTTGCAAAAACAAAAAATCGAAAAATCCGACGATTTTGGGTTGAGGAGCCGCACCATTCAGAAACCGTTTCAGCCAAAACGTTCTACCTCTATCGTACCAAGCGTCAACTATCGCTACTGCCCAGCGACGGAACAATACTCATGCTATCCAAAACGTGTTACCTCTATCGCAGCAAGCGTCTACTATCATCGCTACTGCCCAGCGACGGGACAATACTCATGCTATCCAAAACGTGCTACCTCTATCGCAGCAAGCGTCTACTATCATCGCTACTGCCCAGCGACGGGACAATGCTCATGCTATCATGCTATCATGCTATCATGCTATCAGTTACAAAGGCCACGACAGGGGTGTGTGTCACTTTGGGGGCGCATGCTACGGTAGAGGTCACCCGTACTGAAAGGTGCATCGTGATGAACCATCCTATGGCCTAGGTATAAAACGAATTATACCCCTAACAAAAGGATGGCATTATGTTATGGAGTGATGCTCGTATCTAGCTATATATATGAACAGCATTACG
Organism: Laminaria ephemera; assembly: GCA_036873875.1. Taxonomy (NCBI): domain Eukaryota; class Phaeophyceae; order Laminariales; family Laminariaceae; genus Laminaria; species Laminaria ephemera. The sequence continues at coordinate 2,806 of JAYJMJ010094766.1, read as the reverse complement.
CCTATTTCGGGTTTACGAAGTCCCGTCATCCAGAAAACAACCACACTCGCCCAAACGTGCTACCCCCATCTTACCTCTTGTCCGAGGACCTCTTTTTTCACCGCCCCAGAGAACCAAATGTGCAAGAGCGGCTACCATATTTCTCTGTGGGCGCATGCTAGGGTATCGGTGCACCCGTTTTTTTCTGGAGCTCCTGACTTGAGGAGCTCTATACTTCTCGAAACAACCTGATTTGGGGGAAAATCGAAAAGGCTACCCGATGAACAATCCCATGGCCTAGATAAACAACGATGATTGTAGCAAAAAAAAACAACGAAGTTCCGACGATTTTGGGTTAAGGAGCCCCACCATTCAGAAAACGTTTCAGCCCAAAACGTGCTACCTCTATCGTAGCACGCATCTTAGACTCGTACTACGATAGGGGTAGGACCAACACTTTCTGTGGTTCCTCACATGAGGAGCTCTCCAACTCATCCATCCGCCAACTTCGAGCAATCTGAAAGCGGAAACCGATGGAAGACTCAACGGCCTACGAGTAAGGTATAAAACGCAAAACACCAGATACTCCAATGATGTTAGGCAGCTTTCTCGGATAAGCAGCGTCGTCGGTCATAATCGATTTCGGGAAACGCTGCTACCTCTATCGCAGCACGCGTCTGCTTTTCGATTTCACGATATGCGTGGCCAACTCTGTGCTTTTCGGTTTCACGATATGCACGGCTATGTATATATAAAATATTGTCGTGTTTCGCTACACCAACACCATGTTTTCAAATCCGTTTTGGCGTGACGTGCAGGGACTAAACTCGGTGGTAACAAAGGGGGTACCCCCCCCGTACTGTAACCTTAGTCTGCCGGACTACCGAGCGAATAGTCCATCGCAAATCGTGTAGTCCGGTGTGGGCGTCAATCCAACAGCTTCCTTGACCTGGCACACATTGAGCGCTTGCTACGACAAGGTTTGAAACTAACTTTTATGAGGCTCCTCATTTGAGTAGGTCTCTTCCTCACCCGTAACGGACTTTGAGAAAAAATGAAAATGTATCCGACAAACAGCGCCATGGCCTAGGTATTTAGCGAATACCATTGAAAATCGCAAATGGTATTCCAACGATGTTAGGTGGTTCCTCCTCTTCCATCAGAACTAAAAGTGACTAAAATGTGTTACTTCTATCACAGCACGCACACATCAAGCTAAACGTTACTGCACGCACACGAGGAATCCAACGATTCATTGACGCGACGCTACGGTAGTAGCGGTGCACATGCTAGTTTGTTTCTGAGGCTCCTCTCTGGAGGATCTCTAAATCGACCTTGAGAAAGCACCAAAGTGCAACCCATTGAATAATCCCATGACCTACGAATAGAACGAACAATTTCGTAAAAGACGCGCGCTACGATAGAGGTAGCACGTTTTTGGCTGAAACGGTTTCTGGGTGACGGGGCTCCCTTAACCCAAAATCGTCGGAAGGGATTTCTTGTTTTTGCAATAGGTTTGGATGTTTACCCAGGCCATGGGATTTCTCACCGTGTAAAATCTTATTTTGCTCCGAATCCGTTTTTGGGTGAGGTGTAGCGAGCTCCTCAAGTGCCGAACCTCAGAAACAAGACGGTGCACCTCTAGCGTAGCATGCGTGAAAACACTACTGTAATTGTATGCCAGCGATATTTTGGATCGAGGCTATTGTAGGGCGGCCAGTTTTAGGGTCTCTTTTGTGCCTTTCGATTTCGCAAATAGGCACCGCCATTGCGATTGTCTGTTGCACTGCGCCAGCAGAATGTGTGTCAACATCAGTTTCTGGGCGAGGTACAGAGCCACTCGCGCGAGTGGCTCTGTTGGTTCGGTGGTGAAGATGGACGTATCCCCCCCACCGTGAAAATGTGGGTGTTACCCCCTTTGCCATAGCGTGCGTGATTGACTTTAGAAGCGTGCTACGATAGCGGTTGCACCGTTTGGCCAAACTACTTCCTCACTGACGGGGCGGGGCTCTTTATCCCAAGATCGCCGGGATGCCATTTTTTTGTTTTGCGATATTGTTGTGTGTCGTATACCTAGGCCATGGGATTATTCAAACACAATTATATGGGCCTCCAAAGGTATTGGTTGGTTTCTTTATAGTTGGCGAGTCGGTCATTCAGAAAATGTTTGCCCCAAACGTACTACCTCTCTCGCAGCACGGGTCCTGTTCCCTCACTAAGGGTAGCAGCCTGACGAACACAAACAAACATTGTCAGGAATTATGAAAAAACCAAAATATCGCAATTGTTTTTTTTTAAAAACGAGACATTTCAGAACTTCAAAAAGTCAGGAACCGTTATTGTTTTGTGAGAAGATATCATACATCCTACCGTGGAGGTGCCCCCTTTCTTCACATCACGCATGCTACGGCAGAGGGTGCGCCATTATTTTTCTGAGGCTCCTCACTTGAGGAGCTCTATGCTTCATCCCACAAAACTGAACTGATTTGGGGGCAACTAAAAGTTCTACCCGACGATGAGTAATCCCCTAGCCTACAGTAGGTATGCAGATAAATTATTGCTAAAAAAAGAGTGATTACTCCGACGATCTTGGGTTCAGGAGCCCCGTCATTCAGAAAATGTTTCAACCAAAAAAATGCTACCTCTATCGTAGCACGCGTCACATGAGGAGCTCTATACCCCAGCCAAAAACTGGGTTTGAGAAAAATGGAGTCTCATAGAAGTCAGATTTTGTCCCCCTCTTAAGAAGCTTATAGTTTCCGTGCACAGCTTGATTAAGACCGACATCTTCGTATCACACTGCTGTTGACCCTGGTGCTAACTAGTA
>JAYJMJ010094657.1:0-18915 GCA_036873875.1 Laminaria ephemera | reverse complement strand
TTCTAGTACTAGTACCCTACTCGTGTTTATTGTTATCATCTGTAACTACCTCACTTATTCAAGCCTAGTACTAGCACGCTTTGTGCGCAAGTAAGAGGTTCGGCTGGTGGATACTCACAATAGGGATGCAATGAACTACCTGGCACTGTTTTCTCCAAGCCAGGTGTTGTTGGACGCTCAGAACCCCTTATGTGAGGAGCTTGAAGAAAGATGGTGTGAAGCCCTATCGTAGCATGCTTCACCCGTCGATTGTCGTCTAACGTTGATCACCCGTGCCCACGTGCTTTCCGCGACCGAAGAATAATTTGGAATGAGTCGGGGTTCCGACCCCCGACGTTCAGAAAATTGGGAGGGGAGTCCAGTTGGTCCGGCTATGGCTATTGTGATACCAACACCCCTCGTGAAGGCAATACATACCTACGAGGGTTTTGAAGCTGAATGCCCCAAGTTCTCTTGCTCACAAACGCTACCTACAAACTGTACTCGAATGCCATATACGTGCTATAATACTGACTCTCATGAACAGCTAAACAAACCGCCGGGGTGCGATTTCAAGCACATGACATTGGGCAAACGACATGTTCGAAAAAGTCAAACAATGACAGAAACATGCCGTCGTCGGCTTGCACTGGTCATACTGCAAAGATATTCCAAAAACGTAATTTGTACCAGGGTAAATTTCAGAACCCATTGCAGAAGGTTTCTCGGTTAATCTCTCTCCAAATTGATCACATCGTCCTATTATTGGGCATCATGAGTAGATGCTAGAGCATCGAGCCGGCCCCTCCGTCGCAGTGGCGGTCGAGAGACATGCTTCCTTCCAGGACTGTAATGAAGGAGTAGATTTAGATAGGGGCGGGCTTAGATTTAGAGTGGTATCGGTACTGAAACGCGGAAATGAATACTGAGCTGAGGGCTAGCATCGTGGAAGCACCTGGGTTAGGTGATCGCCCAGATGAGCCAGATGAAAGCGTTCCAGTGGTAAAAGAGAGGTCGTGAAATATTGATAGATTCGGTTGTAGAGAGGGCTGTGTGCAACGACAGAGTGACCGCCGTGGTTCGTTTTCTACGTACAGCAGCTGCAGCACCTGTCATACCCGCCGTAGATCCAAACCCATCCACCGAATCCCCACATACGTTTGGTTATATTGCACGAAGACACGACCTTGTTCGGCGGACGGCAGGTGGAATATACGTCGCGGAAGGTAACCTATCTTTAGCAGGAATCTCCGTGTTCACCGGTAACATGGCACAAACCGATGGAGGTGCCATCTTGATGACGGAACCAACTGGAGTCAACATCTCCAGAGCAACATTCACCTCAAATTCGGCGGAGCTAGGAGGCGGCATCTTCTTAGGATCTCCCGACCTCAATCTCCGGTCATACGTGAGCTGCACTTTCGACGGCAACAACGCTGTAGATGGGGGTGCGATGTACTTGTATGGCGATGCAGGGCTCGACGTCGTCGCTGATTGCGTCTTCCGCGCCAACTCTGCAAGTAAGTGCAAACTCACATATACCACCGGTGATGTATGACTGCACGCGATCGCATGGAGCAAAATCATAATTCGGTGGGGAATCCAAGACCCATCAGCGATCTAGAACACGAAGAACGCAACGCGTGATGCACGCCAAGGGTACACGCACGTCTAAATCGAACGCCGATCCTTCAACGATTATGCTTGTCGCGTTTAGTTGAGGTCGTGCAACTTAACACCAGTGCTAGAAAGATAATACTTTTGGAAGTTTGACGCGACGTTAGTGATTATACTCTTTCCCCCATGAAACCTGTTTAATTAACAAAACCGCCATTAATATCATGTTACACTGGTAAGCGTCCAACACCCTGCGTGAGTGTACCTCTCTCGTATATACATCCACCTCAAACCAAACCAGAAATTTGTTTTCTTTGCTTAGGCACTTCAGTTCATACAAACAACCAACACAAGTGTGATGCTCACAAACTGCATGTTTTCGTCACAGCTCTCGCACATATCCATTGCATTTTCGTGGTCCGTGACAGGTGCGTCGGGAGGGGCAATTTACGTAATCGGGAATCTCGAGCTCAACAGATCAAGCTTCGTGGGCAATGCTGCAGGCGAACTGGGCACCGCCATAGCCAGCGTAGCCGAGAATTCGCTGGTTGAATTTGCGAAAGTCGTGTTCGAAGAAAACTCACTAAGTTGTCCTCTTGGCGCTTATGGCTATGGTATATTCGACGCGGTGAGAAACGTTGGAACTGCACTGACAGACCAAGGCTACGACATTGAATAGTATTATACCCCCATTTTCACTAACGAGAATAGGCCACTCGCGCGAGTGGCTACTCTGTATCTCGCTCAAAAACGAACTTAAACGTGTTTTGCTGGCGCAGCGCACACAAAATAAAAGCATGGCCGAGCAAATCACGACACCAAAGAAACAACCGCGTAATACTAATAAAAGTGGCGGTCAAAGTGACTGCCCTACTACAGCTGTGGTCTGCAGTGGCATCTTCTTGGATGGTAGTCGCGATGCCGGAAATAGCATGTCGGTGTTTGTACAGAAATAAAGGCATTCATGTATGATACCGAGTACGATATACCGTATCTGAGATATTTCAATACGTATCGACCGATTTGGGACCCATGTTACTTGTGGTCGCAGGGACAAAAAACGGCAGATGCGGTGTTTGTGCTGCAACAAAACGTTTCCGGACTCAGCATCAGATGCCGTACGAGCTGAGATTTTGCTATGTGCATGTTGGGACCCATGTATAGCGAGCCTAAGTACTACGATTGCAATATTATCAAGCCCTAGGAAGAGCGTGCAACGGTACGAGTATGATCATACTGCACGCGCGTTGCACAGACCTTTGGGTTGTAGGTCGGGCGCATCTCCCGCCTTAACGACCCGGGCTGTTTGTGGGCTCAATGCTGAAGTCTAATGGTCAGATGTTTCAACGTATCGTTCTTCTAAAGTCCCAAAATGATTTGTGTAAAAGAGCGCGTAGGCATATATATGTCTCTGTGCACGTCAGTACTCAGCCCCGTGTACCACCTCCAGCCTTCGGTTGACCTTGCACATGCTGTACGTCTACGTCTGCTTCAAACCACGAGACAACTACATTAATGGAGACCGCATGTTGATTTACTTACGGACGCTGGATCAGAAACCAACCCCACCTGCTGATGCTGCTTCCACTGGATATTTCAAACAGAATATCTCCCGGTTCGAGTCTGTGTGCACTGGATGTTCGATCACCACAAACGTAGTGCCGGATGGTGTAGAGATCAGCGAAGCCAGCGGAACGCCAGCCTGTCAAGAGCTACCAACGGGTACCATTGCTCTGTCAAGCGGCACTACCGTCGCAAGCATAACTCTTGACGCGGGATACTATCGCACTTCCAACATCAGTGTTGACATTCTGGAGTGCTACAGACAGGAAGCTTGTTTAGGAGGCGCCGACCTTGGCAAGTATTGTGCTGCCGGCTATGAGGGTGCATGTGAGTGCAATGTTGGGGCTACGTATTGCTTCCTAAAGTATTATTGCGTATTGGAATGGATGTAATTGATAATTTCCGCCACGAGTTGTTGATTTTCTATGAAGGACTGCCTGTGGCCCGAAGGCATAGAGACATCCATTACTGGTACCCGAAATGTGTCCTTAGATACACATTGTGGACTGCAATTGCCGACTCATACGTAACGTGTAAAAGTCTAAACAAACGGTTTTCAACGCACACGAGACGCGTGCTACGATAGAGGTAGCACTTTTTGGCGTTTTTGTTTCTGAATGCCGGGGCTCCTTAACCGGAAATCGTCGGGATGTCATTCTTGTTTTCCAATATTTTTTTTGTGTATACGTAGGCCATGGGTTTATTCATCGGGTCGCACTTTCGGTTTACTCGAAGTCGGTTTGTGGGTGAGGTTCAGGACTACTCAAATGGTGAGTGTAAACGCACGCCATGTTACTGTAGTGCCACCGTCCACCCACGTCGCCAGCATGTTGTACATAGTTGACTGTGGCTTAGGATTATCCAATTTGCAAACTTTGTAGATAATGGATGCTTGTACGCACCCCGCAATGAAGAGGATTTTGCCATACAAGAAAAAATACGGACTCGGTCGCTTCGCTCCCCCCCTGGCCGCATTATCATCATACCCACTACGAACCATCGTGGTGGACGAACAATGCACATTAATGATCAGTGTTCGTAGATTGGTGCTTGCTTTGTTGGCCCGTCGGTGATAGCCTATAAACAGAAGTCTAGAAGCTTTGGACCTGCCGTGTTGCTTTTGTTTGTGGGATAAACCAGTTACGATTGAGATAACACAGACTGTTGCGGCGGCAGTTTCGCGTATAAAAAAAGATGCAAGCTCTGTATTGTGTTTCACGTGGTGCGCATTCTGTCTGGGCCACATTTTTCCTTCACCTGGTTTCCGACGTAGAATGCGCCGTGTGCTCTAAGAACGATTCACCAGGGATGCCCCGCTGCTGCAGGGAATGCTCGGAAAGGGCCAGGACACACATAATCGTTTGTAGAACGAACAGGATGCGATCCAGATGTCACCAACCGTTCAACGGGACGTTCGTGCATTGGAAGATGCTACCTCTGTGCCTTGAACCACCTCGTGCTCATTCTCTCGGGGCTGCAATTTCTCCTCCCCCCCTGCTTTCGACACAGACTGCGCGGTGTGCGCAAACTCCTATTCACCAGGGATGGCCTACAGCTGCAGGGAATGCTCAGAAGAGGCCAGGACATCGGCATTGGGGTTTGCATCTACCGCCGTGGTCGCCGTTGGTTTGTTAGTGGCGATGCTCTTGAGGCACTTGGGGAGGGTGGTGGATGGCGATATAGGGCAAGGAACAGACGCAGCACGACGTTCATGCGAGCAGAAATGTGTTTCCATGCAGGATTCGGTGATGCGGGTGCTTCCACTAACTGCGATCAAGATCGTCGTGGTTGTGTGGCAAATCATCTCCCAGGTATGAAGGAGGTGGAGTCGGCCAAGGCCGTGGTAGAGGGGTCACATTTAGAGTCTCGCCTTCGGCGGCTGAGGCACTTGCTCGAGTGTCTACCTGGTTCGTTTGCGGTCATATGAATTGGTGTTTTTTCATTTCGGGATATACACCTCAATATGATAATGTGCTGCGGTGCGCCAACATAATATGTTAAGACTGGCATGAATACACAGCCACTCGCGGGTGACAATTGAGGAACCCTCCATACGGTAGCCCTGGTCAGCCACTACGCAAAGAATGTGCGTGCCACTGTCTGCTTACGAGAAGGACGGGCTTTGCCGGATCTCTTAGCAGTGACATTTCGAGGACATATGATGTTATTCATCCCGAGCCTAAAACGTTGGTGTGACCGTGTGGTGATGCGCGTTTCAAACGAGTTTTGATTCGACGAATAAAATGCACATCTCTCTGATAATTGCTATACCAACCCTCTAAACTGGGTTCGGGTTGAAATACACTGCGTCCTACGGGTAAGTGGCAAAAATCGTTTGTGTGGTGGTGTTGGTGGCGAAACTACGCATTTTGTAACCTCCGTCCGCATTCTTGGTTATCAGCGGCCAATGCGTTGACGTATATCTCGGGCTATAAGTATCTTGACTTCGGTCGGCAAATTTCTCTACGCGACGAACCAACGTAATGGCCACCACAACACGTTGGCTGGTTTCCTTTGGACAAGCCCCAATTGGAGGTTTTCTGTCCTAGAAGATATCGTTTCGTGAACGCAAGACATGCGTTACGTCCGACGAAAACACCTAATAAGCGTATTGTTCATTTTTCAGAGTCCGCATGGAAGCCGAAGGACACATGGTGCGAACCCTTCATTGGATTATTTAATGTGCCGTTAACGTGGATCTTGTTGCCACCTCCTAAAACTGTGCAGCGTTGTCAGGCTTGATGTGCATGCACCATGAGTCGATCAGGGGACAGGGCACCCAAGGGAATCTCAGGCTTGGTGCCTGCTTTAGCCTTTCGACGCACGGCTTAGAAGAGGAAGGTGCCAAGAAGATCGCGTTGTTGACTGTTGGAAGCTACGAGTACCATGTACAGCAACCCAAGATCGAAGCACTACTCGTACTGGTACTTGTGGACACCTCCTGCCCCGAGGTTGGAATTCGTTCGCCTGCCTGGGCTCTACCCTGCCCAACATGCTCAGTACCAAGATAATCAACGTATTTTCCTTGCGCCCAGCCCTGTTTGCTAAACCCCGCCCCCATACCCCGTTCGCGTGACGTTATGTTACCTGCAGTTTTCCGCGATAGCCGGGGATGTGTACCCAAAGGAGTACGAGCTATTCGTGTCCTACGTCAGCTTCGCCACTTTTGACATCGGCTTCATCATGTCGTACTCGTGCTTAATATCATGCGACTTTTACAGTCGTCTTCTACTTGCAACGATTACGCCATTGGTGGTGCTGGTCATTCTGGCCGGCGCATCCTGTGTCGCGAAACGGAGACACAAAAGGTCCGAGCGTAAAATGGCCGTGGTTCAGAGCAAGCACATATCCGCTGCGCTATTTTTCACATTATTCATCTACTCTTCGGTGTCCTACACGATATTTCAGACATTTATATGTGATTCTCTTGATGACGGAGACATCTATCTTCAGGCTGACTATAGCCTCAAGTGTTCCACCAACAGGCACAGCGCCTATACTCTATATGCAGGGCTGATGGTTATCGTATACCCCATCGGAATCCCCGCAATGTTTGGCTGGTGGCTTGTTGGTAACCGTACATACCTTAAGCGGTCTGGTAGGCAAAGCATGGCCCACTTGCAGCCGTTTAGCAGTCTTTGGGATACGTACAAGCCATCGAGGTACTATTACGAAGTGATAGAGTGCTTCCGCCGTGTATCTCTTACAATGGCGTCGGCATTTCTCATCCCTAACAGTGTCAATCAAATCGCGGTTGTGCTGTCGCTTGCTGTCGTGTTCCTGTTTGTTTCCGAGTCGATGTCTCCCTTTGCAGGGAACATAGACATGAGCTTATACCGGTGGGGGAACGGTGTGATATTGTCTAGCATGTATGTTGCGCTCCTTATGAAAGCCAATCAGTATAACGAAGAGTCGGAAATACTTTCCGTATTTGGAGGCGTTCTTATCTCAGCGAACGTTTTTATGGTCGTTGCGGTATTGGTTCAGACCGTGCTTTTGGCTAAGGCGTGGCGTGGTTTCAAACCAACAGTGGAACCTATTAGCCCACCTGTTCGCAGTCCTTCGTCGATGGCGGTGCGAGCTATCAGCAAAGGTGAAGGTGCACCCGAGCAAGCTTGTTTTCAGGAAATGTGAAGATATGGTGTGTCATACGAATGCATTGTGCATCGTAGTTGCAGGCGCAGATGTACGCGCTTCAAGTCCTGCGGCTGTAGGGTTCCGTCATTTTAGGCCGTTCGACTCCGAGCAAGACACATCAGCGAATTGATTAGAACACACGAAAAGCAATGAGGCGACATCGAAGTCGAGCTGATATTCACTTGTAGCGAATGATATACGGTCACCGGCGACGTGTTTGAATGCACGACCTTCCTACATTACTTCAAGTATGACGTGTCTAGGCACAGTATTGTAATGTTGGTTCAGACTCCGATGAGGTAATCCGACGAGTCATCTAGCCGGGCCATGGGTGGACAAAGAAGGGATCGGTAACGGGTGTAAACCCGATGGAGAGAGCTGCGGGATTCGAGTGGAAGTCGGGGGCGTTAATGGTTAGCGAGAGTGAAGAAGGTGAGAACGTTAGCATTGTGTTCGAGAGGTAGCTGTTCACACAGGGTGGGTGTGCTAGTGGCTGTCAGTTCGTGCGTAGAGTGAGAATAATGAGGGTAGACTAAGGATAACTAATATAATAGTGGAATTGGCATGGTTTGTAGTGGAATAGGCGCGAGGGATGCTGTTTGGATATAGATTTCGTATATATAATTTTGCATTCGGTCCCTATAGTCGCAACCCTAGCGTCACCTCGAAGACGAGGGTCAACAGCTGAGAAGGGCCTACCTCTAACCTCGAAGGAGGTTGAGTCTGTGCAAGATGACGGGGAACTAGCCTCTACGAACGTTTTACTTTTTCAAGGACCTGGATCGTGTTGGGGACACAGGATGCGGTCGTTTGTCAACCGCTGGCATTTGTTCAATTTGGCCGATGCGATTGCCTCAACTCTCACGTACGTTTCCAAGCCGGTCGGTCCTGTAGCGACTCCGGTGTCGGCTGTGTTGTTCCTTCAAAACTGCACACGCATCCTTTCAATCGGTGGTGACGGCTCTGCGCCGCCTTTGTGCCGGTGGTTACGGCAAATGCGATATGGTTATCTGTCGGGCCGTAGTATTATCATGAGGATGTAGACGCCACCGATTCTAGGATAGATGTTCCTAATTTTTGTCGGAATCTGAATATTCTCGGGGGATGGGGGGGTCGCCGAGAACCCTGATCATCAAACGACCCATGCCGTAGGCAAAGCAGTGACCCATGCACCACGCTCATACGGATTCCCACAGACATTTCAGTGTTGTTCATGTTTCGACAGAATGGTTGCGTTAGGTGCTACTTCCTTATCAGACGTACAGTATATCCAGGGATGTATTTGGTCAGGATTCAATGGAACCTCTTTGAGCACCGGAAGCATCCTCCTACGGATAAATGTGCATTGCTTCGCTGCCTTTTGGGTTGACACAGTACAACTAGCTGTCAGTACACTTGATGTCCTAGTCGGCGCAAGGGCGCATGAAATCGTTTTGGGAGAGTGTTAGCCGCGTCTTCCGGTCCGAGAATATATCGACATAGGCGAGACGGAAAACATGTTGACACTTCCAACGACGCAGCACGACGATCGCTTCACGGACTCCTTGTCAGATGCCGCACAACGTATTATGTGGTGGCGTACACAGAAGTTGTTTTTGCCGAACTGGTCTAGAGCACAGAGTGATTTTCGATCACAGTGAATTAGAGTAGCATACGATTAACTAGAGATTAGGGTCGGCGCTTTCGCCCCAATGGCGGAGGGGTCATATTTTAAACTCATAGGTCAACCGGTTGACATACAGTATATCCCATACAGGATACGTCGTTGGTGAAAAACCTAGCTATATGGGGGAATATTGTATGAGCTCCAGTAGTTCATTTTTTAACCGTAAGTAATCTGTGCCTTGATTCAATATTTGCACGGAGACATTGTAATCTCGTACTCGTACAGCACAACAAGTATTCGTGCTGTTGTTGCTGCCAAGTGCTGGGTACGCTCGATGTAAAAATGGTACTTACAAGGTATGTTGTAGTGCAGCAGCAGCCGCGACAGCGTAGCAGCAGTCCGCACAGCAACAACGGCAGGCAGGACGCTCGGCCAACTGTGGGTAATACGTGAGACCGGGTTACTATTGCGTACGTGCAGCAGCAGCAACCGAACAGGGCAGATGAGCAGTGCTAGTCGTACTGATAGAAGCGCAGCAGCAGAGCAGAGCTACAGTGTCAGGGCTATGCTAGTCGAAATACCGTAGCCCAGCAATAGAGCAGCCGCAGTATCGTTTTACGGTTCACGTTACCAGTATCGTAACACAGAAATAGAGAAAATTAGAGTGTACAAAAAGACATGTCTAGCAATAAATACCTACTGGTATGACGAACAAAACGAAAGGATAGAGAGAGATCTGCAAGTATAAGAACGTGTGAGGTTTGTATTAAAACGCCGAAAGTCCCCAAATTTGAACGCAGAGGGGTATAGGAGCACAGAGCATCGCAGCACACCAGAGCAGCAGCAAGCAGCAGGCAGCAGGTCATTGCAAGACAGAAAGTTCAAACATCGTCATCAATCCCAGACTGCTGGTACATACGATATGCATACACAGAACAGTAGTACGTGCTGAAAAAACATCACCAGCTGGTTTGGTTTTCGTTTTGATATGGATGGGAAGGACTGCTGTACCTGTGTACCAGATACAGCCCGGCAGGTATCTACGATCATATCTACGTTTGGTTGCACATGCTGACAACTACACGTCGCGAAGTGATACATAGGAAGCCATGATCGACTGTCCCCGCCATGGTCTTTCGGTCGTCCGCACACAAGGATCATGGCAGATGGCAACGGAAATTTCAAGCATATGCCGTCGACTCTGCTGCTCGCTTTGCCCTAGATCGCTGTCCAGGCAGGTTCGCTAGACCACACTAAATCCAAAGTAAAGCGCTCGGAAGATCTGCCCTCAGTTTAATTAACTTTAGCTAATATAGAGTAAGATGATACTAGATCTCAGATAACCGTCCGCGTTGAAATGTGAAGTACCAAAGCGGTTTCCTTACGCGCGGTTTCACGGGGAGTAGAGTGCGTCTTAAATTATAGATAAAGCAAGCGCTGCCATCTACCGTTTAACCCAAATGTGGATATTAGTATGTGTCCTGGAGACACTATGGGCACCAGAGTTGAGTATTTAGTTACTATCGTTTAGGGTTCCGTTGCAGTACAGCGAGACCCGGGGCTGGCCGTGAATAGCGTTCAACTACAAGGGTACGGAAGTAGCCCAGGGAAAACGACCACCACAGATGGTGACGAGTAACATGCCAGATGAACAATGCGCCGCGTTAATCAATCTATGGGATAAAATAGCGCCCCACCTACATATACTCAGATTGTTATTCAATGCATGATATTCATGTTGATATTCAACACAAAGAGTTCGGTGCCTTGAAAAAATACTCAATTTCGACGTTTTGTACAAGGACGCGCGAGCATCTCGTCGACTTCCCTCTTGCCCCCTACCTCCCTCACCAGGGCCAACGATCTCCACTACATACTTACCGCCAGCGTGCTACAGACCCACCAGCGACCATCAGCCAACCACTGCACCCCACAATACGAGGTAGAAACACACTGGTACTGCCTAGCATATCCTACATATCATACCATATCACACCCATTGGCAAAACAAATCAACAATGAAAACGGTTGCTCTTTTTGGTTTTGGATATCTGACACTTACAAGCAAAATATCCAAAATATTTCACCGGGTAGATTCTCGTGGCATGCCGCTGCTGAAGTGTGTGTACGTGTCCGCGAAGGGCCACAACTACACCACAGGGAGGCACACCCAAGGGTTAGGGTTAGGGTTGTAAGGGCGGGCCCGCCGCTATTAAAAACTTGTGTATGATGGATTTTTCACACAGGCGTCCAATGACCCCAAGGGACACCACGGAAGAAGAAAATTCAAAATCGGCCAAGATTTGACAGAGATATCGACCACCACCACCCTTAAGCCGCCCCAGACGCCTTCAGACCCCCCCCGGTAGGGTTGTAAGGGCGGGCCCGCCACTATAAAAAACTTGTGTATGGTGCATTTTTTGACACACGCGTTTAATGACCCCAAGGGACACCACGGAAGAACAAAATTCAAATTCGGTCAAGATTTGACAGAGATATAGACCATCCCCACCCTTACGCCGCCCCAGACGCCCTCAGACGCCCCCCGTTAGGGTTGTACGGGCGGGCCCGCCACTATAAAAGACTTGTGTATGGTGGATTTTTGACACACGCGTCCAATTACACCAAGGGACACCACGGAAGAAGAAAATTCAAAATCGGTCAAGATTTGACAGAGATATCGACCATCCCCACCCTTACGCCGCCCCAGACGCCCTCAGACGCCCCCCGTTAGGGTTGTAAGGGCGGGCCCGCCACTATAAAAAACTTGTGTATGGTGGATTTTTCACACGCGCGTTCAATGACCCCAAGGGACACCACGGAAGAAGAAAATTCAAAATCGGCCAAGATTTGACACAGATATCGACCATCCCCACCCGTACGCCGCCCCAGACGCCCAAAGACCCCCCCCGTTAGGGTTGTAAGGGCGGGCCCGCCACTATAAAGAACTTTTGTATGATGGATTTTTCACACCCGCGTCCAATGACCCCAAGGGACACCGCTGATGAAGAAAATTCAAAATCGGCCAAGATTTGACAGAGATATCGACCATTTCCACCCTTACGCCGCCCCAGACGCCCTCAGACCCCCCCCGTTAGGGTTGTAAGGGCGGGCCCGCCACTAAAAAAAACTTGTGTATGGTGGATTTTTCGCAAACGCGTCCAATGACCCCAAGGGACACCACGGAAGAAGAAAATTCAAAATCGGTCAAGATAGGGTTAGGGTTAGGGTTAGGGTTAGGGTTAGGGTTAGGGTTAGGGCTTTAAACCTATTTCTGAGAGCCTAACTTCTGCTGTTATAGGCCTATTTTTAGGTTAATAGCGGCATTTCGAAAAAAATATTAACTTAAAAATAGGTTTCATACTAAAATCAAGTCAAAAATGACCCGTGGCAAAAATACTGATTATTCCATGTTAAAATCTAGTGGTCCGTTGGTATACTCAAATCAAGTCATTTGTCTGCTTGTACTAGAACTGTGTGCCACACTAAAATCAAGTAGGAAAAGGTTTTTACACTAAAACCAAGAGAAATTTCTGGAACACCCAAAAATCAAGTGAAAACCACAACCACTGTAAAGTCAACTAGTTTTCAGCCATACTCTTTTGAAATGACTTAAAACACACTAAAATCAAGTCATTTTTGTCTTCACACCGAAATCAAGATACTTGGAAAATTTTCACTCACACGATCAGTGGTACACTGTAATCAAGTGAAAATGTGGTTTACGCTGAAACCAAGTCGAATTTACTCAACACACCAAGTTCAAGTGGAAACCACCACCCCTGTTACACTGAAACCAAGTCTAATTTACTCAACACACTAAATTCGAGTGAAATCCACCACCCCTGTAAAACCAAGTTCTGTTGAGCCATACTCCTATCCAGTAACTCCAAACGTGGTGTACCACAGTAAAATCAAGTGAACCTATGTGATTCTCACTAAAACCAAGTCAAAATTCTTAAACACAAAAATTAAGTGAAAACATAACCCACTGTAAATTCAAGTACTTTTGAGCCATTACCTGAATAAATGATTTACAACACACTAAATTCTAGTCATTTTGGTCGTTTTACACATACACGATCTGTTGTTCTCTAAAATCAAGTTAAAAAAGGGGTTCCATATTGAAAGCAAGTCAAAAATCTCAAACACACTAAAATCAAGTAAAGACCACGACCCCCGTAAAATCAAGTTCTTTTGAGTCCTGCTGAGATACAGTGACTCAAAACGGGATGTAATACACTTAAATCAAGTCGAAATAACAGTTCTCACTAACACCAAGTCAAAATTTTCCAACACACTAAAATCAAGTGAAAACCACCACCACTGTAAAATCAAGTACTCTTTAGCCATATTTTGATCCACTTACTTGAAACGTGGTGTGTCACACTAAAATCAAGTGTAAAGGATGTTCTTCACTAAAGCCAAGTTTATTATATCCAAAACACGAAAATCAAGTGAAAACCAAAATCTCTGTACATTCAAGTAATTTCCAGCCATACTCAGACAAAAATGAATTTGAACACATTAAAATCAAGTATTTTCATGTTCCACACAACAACCAAGTCTTTTTTTTATATATTTTGTTTCACCTATACGACCTGTTTTACACTAAAACCAAGTAAAAATAGGGTTTCTATACTAAACTCAAGTAAAAAATCTCAAACACACGAAGATCAAGCGAAAACCACCACCTTTTCAAAATCAAGCAATTTTTAGACGTAGTCAGATCCAGTTACTTGAAAACTGGTGTATCACACTAAAATCAAGATAAAGTTGTGTTTTTCACTGAAATCAAGTGCTTTTATATCACACAAAAATCAAGTAATATTTGTTCTCTTCTTCCAAAATGTTCTGATGTACACTAATCAAGTAAAAATCCAATCAGCATACTAAAACCAAGTAAAAATTATTCGACACACTATAATCAAGTAAAAATCTAATCGGCATACTAAAACCGAGTGAAAATTTTCCGACACACTTGAATCAAGTAAAATTTGGGGTTCTATACAAAAATCAAGTCCAAATTCACCAACACACTACAATCAAGTGAAAACCGCCATCCCTTCAAAATCAAGTAATTTTGAGTCATATTCAGATCCAGTCACTTCAAAGGTGGTGTATCACACTAAAATCAAGAGAAAGTTGTGTTTTTCACTAAAATCAAGTGCTTTTTTTATATCACACAAATATCAAGTAATATTTGTTCTTTTCTTCCTAAATGTTCTGATGTACACAATAATCAAGTAAAAATCTAATCGGCATACTAAAATCAAGTACAAATTATTCGACACACTATAATCAAGTACAAATCTAATCGGCATACTAAAACCAAGTAAAAATTATCCGACACACTCAAATCAAGTAAAAGTTGGGGTTCCATACAATAATCAAGTCAAAATTCACCAACACACTAAAATCAAGTGAAAACCGCCATCCCTTCAAAATCAAGTAATTTTTAGTCATATTCAGATCCAGTCACTTCAAAGGTGGTGTATCACACTAAAATCAAGAGAAAGTTGTGCTTTTCATTAAAATCAAGTGTTTTTTTTAAATCACACAAGAATCAAGTAATTTTTGTTCTTTTTTTCACACATGATCAGATGCACACTATAATCAAGTAAAAATCAATGTGATATACTTAAACCGAGTAAAATATATCTGACACACTAAAATCAAGTAAAACCACTACCTCTCTAAAAATAAGTTATTTTGAGTCCTACTAAAATACATTGACTCGAAACGTGATGAAACACTCTGAAATCAAGTCGAAATATTAGTTTACACTGAGACCAAGTCAAAATTCACAAACACACTAAAATCGAGTAAAAACCACCACCACTGCAAAATCAAGTACTCTTTAGCCACACTTAGGTCCACTTACTTGAAACGCGGTGTGTCACACAAAAATCAAGTGAAAAGGGTGTACTTCACCAAAACCAAGTTTGATACATCCAACACACTAAAATGAAGTGAAACCCAATATCTCTGTAATTCATGTAATTTCCAGCTATACTCATATTAAAATATGTTAGAACACAGCAAAATCAAGTGTTTTTATTTTTCACACAAAATGCAAGTCATTTTAGATATTCTTTTACCTACACGACCTGTTGTACACTAAAATCCCAGTTTAAATAGGAGTTTAATAGTAAAAGCAAGTCAAAATTCCTCAACACTAAAATCAAGTGAAAACATCATCCCTTCAAAATCAAGTAATTTCAAGTCATATTCAGATCCAGTTACTTGAAGCGTGGTGTATCACACTAAAATCAAGAGAAAATGGTGTTTCTCACCAAAATCAAGTGTTTTTATTCTTCACACGAAAATCAAGTCATTTTTTTATCTTTTTTTTCTACATGATCTGGCGTATACTATGATCAAGTTAAAATTAAAGTGGTATACTAAAACCAAGGGAAAATTATCCGACACACTAAAATCAAGTAAAGACCACCACACACTCCTGTAAAATCAAGCACTTTTGAGTCCTACCCAGATACAGTGATTCGAAACGTGATGCAACACTCTGAAATCAAGTCGAAAGAATAGTTCTCACTGACGCCAAGTCAAAATTCTCCAACACACTAAAATCAAGTGAAAATCACCACCTCTGTAAAATGAAGTGCTCTTGAGCCATCAGTGACTCGGAACGTGATGTGACACACTAAAATCAAGAGAAAACCGTGTCTCAGTAGGGCCAATTCAAACTTCTCCATCACACGAAATTGAAATGAAAACTACCACCACCCCTGTAAAATCAGGAACTTTGGAGCCATACTCAGATCCAGTGACTTGAACATTGGTGTAGAAATCTAAAATCAAGTGAAATTAGTGTTTATCACTAAAACCAAGTCAAATTTCGTGAACACACTAAATTCAAGTTAAAACCACCACTCCTAATGTAAAGTGAAGGACTTTTGAGCCGTACTCAGATCCAGTGACTTGTGGTGTACCACACTGAAATCAAGCAAAAATATTGTGTTCCTCATTAACACCAAGTCAAATTTCTCTAACATACTAAAATCAAGTGAAAAACACAACCACTGCAATTTCAGGTAATTTTAAGCCATACTTAGACCAATGACTTACAACACACTACAACAATCAAGTGTTCTTTCCCACACAAAAACCAAATCATTTTGGTAGTTGTCAACTGTTGTACAGTAAAACCAAATAGAAATCGTGTCTCAGAGTAAAACCAAGTCTAACTTCTTCCACACAATAAAATCGAGTGAAAGCCACATCCCCTGTAAAATGATGTATATCTGAGTCATACCCACATCCAGTGACTTGAAACGTGGTGTAAAAATCAAGTGAAAACGATGTTTCTCGCTTGAACCAAGTCAAACCCATCCGACATGTTATGCGTGCCGCCATTTAGACCAATAATGTTCTTCCTGTGATGTATTTAAGCGTTTAAGCTTATACACACCACCGCTGCTGTGTCGCCGCACGCACCTTGTACTAGCAAGGTACCTGCTGGGGAATATTGTTTAGGGTTGAGTGTCTTTGATGGCACTTTTAGTATACGCAGGACCGCCACCTTGTGGCCTTTTTCAGGCCGGTGATATATTTAAACCTTAAATACACCACCGCTGCCGACTTGAGGCCGGTGGCGTATTTAAGCCTTAAATACACCGCCGCCGCTCATTAACACCTTAGACAGGAACACACACAAGCTGAGGCGTGTAGACATGTACCAGGGCTATCACGGAAGCCCTCGTGAAGCCGAAACGGGGCAGTACTATAGGAGATACATGCGTGCCGCCATGCAGACCAATGTACTACCGGTGATGTAATTAAGCTCATATACACCACCGCTGCTGTGTCACCGCACGCACCTCGTACTGGCAAAGACCCCGCTGGGGAATATTGGTTTGGTCGAGTGCTTTTGATGGAAGCTTTAGTATACGCAGGACGGGTACCTAGTGGGTTTTTTCCAGCCGGTGATGAATTCAAGCCTTAAATACACCACCGGTGCTGATTTGAGGCCAGTGGTGTATTTAGGGCTTAAATACACCACCACCGCTCATTTGCCGCAAACACCATGGACGGGCACATGAGAAGTTGAGGTGTTTGGAGACGGGCGAGGGCTACCGCGGAAGCCCTCGTGAAACCGAAACAGGACAGTATTCGAGGAGATACGGGCGTGCTGCCATGTAGACCAATATACTACCGGTGATATATACAAGCTCATATACACCACCGCCGCTGTTTCGCCGCACGCACGTCGTACTGGCAAACTACCTGCTGAGGAATATTGCTTTGGTCGTGTGTCTTCAATGGCACCTTTAGCCTATGCAGGACCGCCACCTGGTGGCGGTTTTCAGGCCGGTGATGTATTTACGCCTTAAATACACCACCGCTGTTGATTTGAGGCCGGTGGTGTATTTACGCCTTAAATACACCACCGCCGCTCGTTGGCCGCAAACACCATGGACAAGCACACGCCCAGGTCAGGAAACAAATAAACGGGCAGAGCTATCACAGAAGCCCTCGTGCAGCCGAAACCGGGCAGTACTCCAGGAGATACGTGCGTGCCACCAGGTAGACCAATGTGCTACCTGTGATGTATTTGAGCTTATCTACACCACCGCTGCTGTTTCGCCGCACGCACCTCGTACTGGCAAAGTACCTGCTGCGTCATATTGCTTTGGTCGAGTGCTTTCAATGGCACCTTTAGTATATGCAGGACAGCTATCTGGTGTTTTTTTTCAGGCCAGTGGTTTATTTAGGACTTAAATACACCACCGCCGCTGATTTGAGGCCTGTGGTGTATTTGAGGAGCCTTAAATACACCACCGCCGCTCATTCGCCGCAAACACCGTGGACGGGCACACGCCCAGGTGAGGAAACAAATACACGGGCAGGGCTATCACGGAAGCCCTCGTGCAGCCGAAACGGGGCAATACTCCAGGAGATTCGTGCGTGCCACCAGGTAGACTAATGTACTACCTGTGATGTATTTAAGCTTATATACACCACCGCTGCTGTTTCGCCGCACGCACCTCGTCCTGGCAAAGTGCCTTCTGGGGCATGTTGCTTTGGTCGAGTGCTTTCAATGGCACCTTTAGTATATGCAGGACAGCTACCTGATGTTTGTTTTCAGGCCGGTGGTGTATTTTGGACTTAAATACACCACCGCTGCTGATTTGAGGCCTGTGGTGTATTTAAGCCATAAATACACCACCGCCGCTCATTCGCCGCAATCACCATGGACGGGCACACGACAAGCTGAGGAGTTTAACAACGGGCCAGGGCTATCACAGAAGCCCTCCTGCTGCCGAAACGCGGCAGTACTCCAGGAGATACATGCGTGCCGCCATGTAGACCAATGTACTACCTGTGATGTATTTTAGCATATATACACCACCCGTGCTGCTTCGCCGCACGCACCTCGCACTGGCAAGGTACCTGCTGGGAAATATTGGTTTGGTCGAGTGTCTTCGATGGCACCTTTAACTATGTGCAGGACCGCCACCTGGTGGCTCTTTTTAGGCCGGTGATGTATTTATGCCTTAAATACATCACTGCTACTGACATGAGGCCGGTGGTGTATTTAAGCCTTGAATACACCACCGCCGCTCATTCGCCGCAGACACCATGCACGGGCACACACACCAGCTGAGACAAAAATGACACGGGCAGGGCTATCATCGAAGCTCTCATGAAGCCGAAACGGGGCAGTACCCCAGGAGATACGTGGGTGCCGCCATGTAGACCAATGTACTGCCTGTGATGTATTTCAGCTTTTACACACCACCGCTGCTGTGTCGCCGCACGCACCTCCTACTCGCAAAGTACCTGCTGGAGAACATTGCTTTGGTCCAGTGCTTTCGATGGTACCTTTAGCATATGTAGGACCGCCACCTGGTGGCGTTTCTCAGGCCGGTGATGTATTTAAGACTTAAATACACCACCGCTGCTGATTTGAGACCGGTGGTGTATTTAAGCCTTAAATACACCACCGCCGCTAATTCGCCGCAAACACCATGGACGGGCACACGACAAGC
>JAYJMJ010094551.1:0-18921 GCA_036873875.1 Laminaria ephemera | reverse complement strand
ATCCAGGGCGAGGCCCTCCTGCCTCGGGGCAGGAGGCCTCATCGAATCCAATACTTACATTGAATGATCGGCGCCAGAGGAAAATAATACTGAAGAAATCTTGTATATCCTACAAATACCTGTCATCACCTCAACACAAGAGAGGCGAACTGCGAACACATTAATGACGACTTGACGCAAGTACCGAGAAAGGCACTCGCAAATAAGAACGCGAGCTGGAAACGCGAACATATCGTAGGAAACACAATAGTAAACAGGAAAGGACAGGGAAACGCAAAAGGAAACATGAAAGGACCCTTTGGCTAAGCTCTAAATACGGCGGGAATACATGAAACTGGAGAGGATCTCGGGGCTCTTTGTCAAGCACTAGGGTTCGCCCGGTGAGCCCACATATGATGGGAACATCTACAACGAAACCTCAGCGTCTTTCGCAGCAGCTACTACGACGGCGGCATCCTTTGCAATTCTCTATACCCCACCCCTTCCACCGCAACGCGTCGTTGGCATCAAAGGTCTACTCATGACGTTATTTAAATTAACCCGCCTGCACCACTCTCCGGGTTTACGTTCCCTTTTGCACCGTGTCCAATTTGGAACTCGATGTCGAAAACCGGTAGATCGTTGTTTAGGATTCCCACTGACTCCCTTCTTCTGTCCTCCGGTGGTCCCTCCCTCCCCTCCACAGAACGCCCTGTTATTCACTCTGTTCTTCACACGTTCCTCGGGCATGCGTTCAACAAACCCTAAAATAATACACGAATATATCACCCAGCAACCCCCCCCCCAAAAATACAATAACATACCACCCATCTCATGTATACGTTCGGTCGCCTTGTTACTCTCTCGCCTAATTTGGACGATCAAGCCATCGGACGACGGGAAAAACGCTTTGACTCTACTCCTCGGTTCACAACTGTGTTTGCAACTGGCCATGTGAAGTTTGCCTTTCCGCCGTCGTCAACGTATTTGATCGTATACGCTCCAGATGATCGGGTACGGTTGAGATCTGAAGGAATCGTAAGCTTTACGGACCGCAGATATTGGACCCGTCCTGCTGCTCGCAGTTGATGGTAGGGCATTGCTAGATGTGTCAACACAGATAATTGGAAGAGCGGTCGGACAGTATGGTTGAGAGGAAATGCGTTAAATCAACACGCGGTCTGTAGGACCATGAAACGAAGCGTTTGAAGAAAACGAGTAGAGTGGGCCTATCCTAGTGCAGTTTGCAAACGGCGATGTTCCGGAACAGGTACTACAGACAAAACGGATCCCCTGAAACACAACACGTAACACGTAATCAATGCGTTGTTTCAGCATGACTGTGTTTTTGGGCTTGCATCCCGGGAAACATTACAGTATCGATAGCTGACCTGGTGCCCCATTATATTAAACGTAATTCTTGTCACTGTCTGAAGATCACTCGCATTAACTAAGTGAAACAAAAACAGTTTCATGGGGGGCACTACGTACAACGTCGTTTTTAAAGTGAAACAGAAAAAACTTTGCATGGGACACTACGTACTGCCCCATTCAGCCTATATTTTCGTGCCGAATCGCTGTTAACAGCGCCCACCTCGCCCCGGACGTTCGAGAAGATGTAGTCGCTACCGTCCTCGAGGGGGCAGATGGTAGCATCCGGCTCGTTGTAAATGGCGCCACCCATGAATGCGAAGTTGTCGTCGAAAGAGGTATCGCCACCGAACCTGAAAGCGAGTGAGCATGTCCCAATGGTAAAAAAGTCAAAGCCTACCTATAACGCTATAGCACCACTTTGTTGTGTAGATCGGGACCGACGTTACGCGTTTGTTTCCGGTCTGACAGCGAGATTTTCCGGGTCCAGCCGGTGTTGAACACTTTCACGACTTGGAAAAAGAGTCCCACACGAACTCCAACTTTTTTTCCCCCCCAAACAAAACGTGGGCACAACCCGTAACACGCGCGATCGGAGCATCAACACACAGCTTGCAAAGATGAGTTTGGACGAAATCCTAGATCTCACAGCTGTTGTGTATTTTTTAATTGTTTATAAAAAAACGTGGGCGTGGTTCTAAGGGGGTTATAACTCGTTTACGGCTGCGTCAAACGTCTCACGTTAATCCAAAGCGATTTGTTTCGAATACCACTGTGCGGTGCTAGATATGTTTAACACACCAGCCTCGCGAATGTATATACCGATGTGATATTTAAGGGATCAACTAATGTTGTGCAGTAGACAACGCACTCGATTTATGCCCGGGGTTACATGGCATTCATGAGCGAGACAGGCAGAACAATTCCTTACGATAGAACAGCATCTCCTCCGTTGTAGACCCCACCACCGAATCCTTCTTCGTCAGGCTTGTAGCATAGTTGCTTTGGAAGAGGCTACCGCCCATAAAACTCAGGGACCCGAAGCTGGCGATTGCTCCCCCTTGGTTCTGTTAAGCAAATTGTAGCGGATTGAACGGGAACTTCAAACTCAGCGACAAACCAGACCGCTCCACGCGTTTGGGTGCACCACCATAGGACAAATCACGCTGTGACGGTGGAATGTGAGTGCGCGACAAACAGATAACATCGCTAATCACCCTAACAGTAGCAAGGGAGGTCTACAGCAGAGGCGGTCATGATGTAGAGCGCACGCAAAATGCACGCCTGCTACGGGGTAGAAGACACTCACATTGTCGCCCGTGTTTTCAGTGAATGTCGCGAAATCGTTGAACGTCATGGTGCCGTTTTTTGTGGTTGAAGATCGCGCCACCCTCCTGCCGCGCGTGAACAACGGTAGACAGCACCATACACCGAGCATGGCAGACCGAGCGGACAACAAATGCGAAGTAAACATGACCCGTTAATGTGTTGCTGCTCGTGCCGGAAACACACGGCGTTTGTGAATTTCGCTCCATGCTTCCAAGCGAACCGACGTTTTGAAGGTAGTGCACGAAAAACGCGGCAAGAAACGATGATGAGTTTCCCCGAGCCAACGGAAATATGTACGACGACAAGTAAACCTTGCTCCGACGGGTGAATATCTTATATTCTGTATGTATACAAGTCGGTCACCATAACGTGGAGAATTATCTGTTGCCCGATTTCGAAGCATCTATATGTTGACGGTCTTGAGAAACAAAGGTTCCTCCGCGATTCCTATGAAACCGCATACATACGCCTGCGCGCTCACATGTTTAAACTACCCGCAGGTGTGAGACCTCCAAAACATATCAGCCACAGGCCACGAAACAAGGTGGAAACGAGTTAGATGGACAACATGGAAACTAGCGCGTCTGAGCACCCAAGCACTACAGTCTATCGTATGTAGCGCCAATTTCTCCCTTCGGACGTGGAACCTCCGCGGCGTATCAGCCACACACCGCAAAACGGGGTGAGTATGATTTACACTGAGAAACTATAAACTACTGTAGTACATCCACAAAAAATCAGGGTTGACCTGAACGACACATATTTTATTTCAGACTTTATACTATTCTAAACTTTCAGCATTTTATCAAGTTTAAGAGGGCAAATTCTGAATGAGTAGATTAGAGGCTCAGCTGGATCGGTAAAACATCGTTCAATCGGCATAGGGCGATCAATACAGCAGTTGCGCTCGCGGATATCATCCGCGTGGTGCCCCACTAGAGGCTACCTAACTCGTACACAGGTGCCCATGTCTTGGGGAGCGAATCTATCACCAAATCGTCGTGCAACAACGCCAAACGATACGCGATTGTCAGTTATGGCAACAACCCTCAGTGAGATGATACGGTCGGCTACGTCGCCGCCACGCCTTTGTCAACTCCACGAGGAGAGCCCGAAAACCCGCTGTCTTCAGCAATCGGCCATGGCCAGCCACTGTCCTGGTAAACGACACAGGTCAGTTTCGAGCGCCTGCGAGGGGTGGCTGGTGGTGTGTCCCTGTTCACGCGGTGCGGGTGCTTGATCATTTACGCGGTGTTGCTCAAGTTTACGTACTTGCTTGAATTAACCTAAAGTTTTCGAGACGTGTTTTTAGGGGGTCTAAGTTTACCGTCTTTTATCCAACAATATAGTGCGAAATCCTACTGTAGATCTCACAGCTGTTGTGTATTTTTAATTTTTTATAAAAAACTGAAAGTTCCGTTCAAAACTAAAGTTTCAGTTCACACATAAAAAAGCTGTTCGTTAAGATCGAACCCAAATCACTGGCGTCGATTATTTTCCTGCCATGTATTCAATATTGACGTGCCGCAGAAAAACAGTTCTACAACCACGCTTACCGAGGCCGTATTGTAGGTGAACGACGACACGCCTTCAACCACAATGTCGCCAGCATTCAGGATTCCGCCGCCCCTCTGTCCGTTCCTTCCCTGCGTTTATGTGCAGGGAGGGCGTCCGCGGGGGTCGGGTACGTGTGGCAGCACAGTCGAACGGTCGCCGAAAATCATGTTCGCGATGGAGAGCCTGCTACCCTGTATTTTCTCGCAATTATCCGGGACACATCGCTGATATATTTTTCCCAGGTTCGCCGCGCTTAACCACGAGCGTACAGTGTAAAAACGTACGTAGGTCAACTCGATATATTCGTCGCGAATCTTGGGCACAACAATTTCTGGATAGGCCATCAGCACACCTTAAAAAAAGCAGGGTGGCGGTTGCGGCGATATGCGTAATAATGCGTAGCGAAATCTCGCCGTACGTAGCACGATGCTTCGACACAAATGTCTGCACCCCTTGGTCCCGGTAAATACATACTTGTAGTGTCAAACAGCAGCGGAAAACCCTCGTCGCTCTGGCCCGGTTGAAACGTACAGCAAATGCATTCTACGATGAAGAAGTTAGAAAGACACCGCCAGTACATTATAGGATACAGTAAACACGGACGGTACCGGTACATCAAATGATACTTGTAGTCCAAACAGCAGCGGAAAACCCTCGTCGCTCTGGCCCGGTTGAAACGTACAGCAAATGCATCCCACGATGAAGAAATTAGAAATTCTACGATGAAGAAATTAGAAATACATCGCCAGTACATGATAGGATACAATAAACACGGACGGTACCAGTACATCAAATGATACAGTACACATAAACATAATAAGTGCAAAAGCGGACTCTTAATACAACAATACAGCACATATGCGTAACGAAACCTAAACATATATATAATAGTTGTGTCACGCGGTTTGCCCTGCTCGCGCGGCGTTTCAAAAGAACGGTCGGGTGGTGCTTTGTCCTTTTCATGCTAGGTCTATAACGTTTAACCAGTGCAAACCCGGGGATTGGTTTTAACCATGCCCGCCTTTTGCCGGAACCCCCCAACGAACTTCAAACGCTGACTTCTCGTAAAGGCAAGTAAAAAGGAGCCCTGACTCGCCGGAACCGTCATCTCTGAGAACAAGCGCTACGGAGAACCAGAAACAGTCTACTATGCCGCAGGTGACAAAATATACCCTTACGTCAGGTTGGACGGGAGAACTTTCGGCGTCGTTCTCGTTCACGGTGAGCTCGGCGTTGAACGTGATAGTTCCGATCCTGGAGTTGTAGATGGCGCCACCCCTGGGCAACTCGATGGTGCCGCGTGTGCCTGCCGTATTTTTCCAAAAGGTGGCGTCACCTTCAAATACAAGGTCACCCTAGTAAAACAGAGAGGAATGTCGTTGGGGAAAGAGACAACGCGCATGTGTTCCAGGCCTTCATGTGAACTCACGCTGCCTGTGAACAGTGCAGCACACCTACATACGAGTTACTACGCGAAAAGGAACTTCAGGAGTGATGGTACCAAAAAAATTGTGGAATCGATACCCAAGCGCATACTCCAACGTATATATACAAAATGAACCGACCAGTTGCATCATCTCCTAGCATACTCAAGCTCATATATATATATATTAAAGGGCCCGAGGGGCATGCTTAAACGTAAATACGAAATGACCCGACCAGCTGCATCATCTCCGAGCATACTATGCGCATATATATAGGGCCCGAGGGGCATACTAAAACGTATATACAAAATGACCCGGCCGCATGAAAGGATCTGGGCATCCCCAAGCGCATATATATATATATATAAAGCCCGAGGGGCATACTTAAACGTATATACAAATGAACCGATCAGATGCATCCTCTTCGAGCATACTCGAGCGCATATATATATAACAGGCCCGAGGGGTATGCTCAAAAGTATATACAAAATGACCTGGCCTAATAAAAGGCTCCGAGCATTTTGCTGCGCTCTTCCTTAGCATGCCCAGTTATACCTACAGTAAGTGTATACACAGTCGAATGCCCAGTTATACTTATACCGAAGCCTATACACAACATCTTAAGTTTGTGCGTTTGCTGGTACGCAGGGCGCCACGAAAATGTATTTTCCTGCTGTACATAGTGGTGGTCACACGTATCGAAGACTTACTGAGCTTTGGCCTAGCCTAATCAATGGTACACAAAATGCCGGCTGTGGCATATTGAATTGGATCTTCGGCTTTCGCGTTTACTTGTAAGGTTTGATCCACGATAATGCTCTTGACTGCTGCACGTAGTGGTGGCCACACGTACCGAGCCTAGCATACCCTATTGTATACACAACATGCCTCGTGCGTTGCTCTGTAATCTTATGTCGGTACGTTCACTTGCATGCCCTGCTGCGCCACTACACTGATATACATAGCGGCAGTCACACGCACGTATTGCGCTTTGGCCTGGTAGAACTGTATCACACGCATCGAGGACTTACTGTGCTTTCAGCTGTACCACAATTGATACGGCTGTGTCATATAGTGGCAGACACGGCTGTGTTTTCTGCGCGGTGGCTACCGCTACACCGCAATTGATACGGCTGTGATATATCGACTAACACGGCCGTGTTCGAACCGAGGCTGTGTTTGGCAGACACGGCTGTGTCAGAACTTGTACAGCACGATGGTGCTATAGTTCTGGGGGTACACGGCTGTGTGGTCCACGTGATGGATACGGCTGTACCACAATTGATACGGCTGTGTCATATAGCGGCAGACACGGCTGTGTATTCTGCGCGTTGGCTACCGCTACACCGTAATTGATACGGCGGTGTCATATACCTGGTATCGATTAACACGGCCGTGTTCGAATCGATGCCCTTAGCAGACACGGCAGTGTCAGAACTTGTACGGCACGGCTGTGCAGCAGTTCCTGGGCCAACACGGCAGTGTCAGAACTTGTAAGGCATGGCATTGCGACAGCTCCTCGGCAGACACGG
The DNA here is from genome assembly GCA_036873875.1 of Laminaria ephemera. NCBI lineage: Eukaryota > Phaeophyceae > Laminariales > Laminariaceae > Laminaria > Laminaria ephemera. The sequence continues at coordinate 11,729 of JAYJMJ010094551.1, read as the reverse complement.
CAGTGTTTAAACTTGTACGGCACGGGTGTGCGACCGTTCCTTCGCAGACACCGCAGTGTCAGAACTTTTACGACACGGCTGTGCGACAGTTCCGGGGGCGCACCACCTTTTGCCTGCGGGCACGGCTGTGTTAGCTTCGTGGTGGATACCGTTCCGGGAGTACACGGCTGTGTGGTCGCCGTGGTGGCTACGGCTGCACCACAATTGACACGGCTGTGTCATATAGCGGCAAGCACGGCTGAGGTTCGTGCGCGGTGGCTACCGCTACACCGCAATTGATACGGCGGTGTCATATATCGATTATCACGACCGTGTTCGAATCGATGCCCTTAGCAGACACGGCAGTGTCAGAACTTGTACGGCAAGGCTGTGCAACAGTTCCTGGGCAAACACGGCAGTGTCGGAATTTGTACGACACGGCTGTACGACAGTTCCTTGGCAGACACGGCAGTGTCAGAACTTGTACGGCACGGATGTGCGACAATTCCTTCGCAGACACGGAAGTGTCAAAACTTGTACTACACGGCTGTGCGACAGTTCCGGGGGTGCACCACCATTTTCTTGCGGGCACGGCTGTGTTAGCTTCGTGGTGGCTACCGTTGCGGGAGTACACGGCTGTGTGGTCGCCGTGATGGCTACGGCTGCACCACAATTGATACGGCTGTGTCATATAGCGGCAGGCACGGATGTGATTTCTGCGCGGTGGCTACCGCTACCTCATACACCGCAATTGATACAGCGGTGTCATATATCGATTATCACGGCCGTGTTCGAATCGATGCCCTTAGCAGACACGACAGTGTCAGAACTTGTACGACACGGCTGTGCGACAGTTCCTGGACAGACACGGCAGTGTCAGAACTTGTACGACACGGCTGTGCGACTGTTCCTTGGCAGAGACGGCAGTGTTTGAACTTGTACGACACGGGTGTGCGACAGTTCCTTCGCAGACACGGCTGTGTCAGAACTTGTACGACACGGCTGTGCGACAGTTCCGGGGGCGCACCACCCCTTTGCTTGCTAGCACGACTGTGTTAGCTTCGTGGTGGCTACCGTTTCGGGGGTACACGGCTGTTTGGTCCCTGTGATGGCTACGGCTGCACCACAATTGATACGGAGGCGTCATATAGCGGCAGACATGGCTGTGTTCTCTGCTCGCTAAAGCGGTGGCGTAATCGCCTCGGTGGTTACCGGGGCGCCGCATTTGACACGGCCGTGTCATCTGGGGTTTCGCCATTTACTTATTGATTTTACACAGCATTGTGAACGTTGCGGTTGCTACCGCGACACCTCGATTGACACGGCTGTGTCAGTAATGAGCAGACACGGTTGTGTCGTATTTGCTGCACATGCTTGCTTACACGGTTGTGTCAGCGTTTCGGTTGCTGACGCTACACAGCGATTGACCCGGCTGGGTCAAATTTGACTGATAGGGCAATATCAGGGGTGAATACGGTTGCGTCAGCGTTTCGATTGAGGACGCAGGCAGCGATTGACCCGGCTGGGTCAAAGCGGACTGACATGGCGGTATCATGGGCGAGGTTGTGTCAGTGTTAAGCTTGCTGCGGCTACGCCGCGACCGCAGGATGGCACGGCTTTATTATAGTTCCGGTGGATACACCACCCTTGCTGACTGACACGGCTTTGTCATCGTCACGGTGGCTACCCCTACATCGTGATTGACACGGCCGTGTCTTATATCGGCAGAAATGGCGGTGTCACCACCATGGGGGCGGGGCCTATACTCCCTTGTGGCGTTACATAATACACCGCCTGGTGGTGGGCTGACACGGCTGTGTTATAGCTACTCCGCCTTTGTTGACCGACGCGGCTGTGTTCGATACCGCATATTGTCGCTTGACATTAACACCGGTGCCTCCCCCCCGAGGTTGCGCGGGTGGGAAGCTGCGGGCATGTGGCAGGTACGCTCGCTAGTGCTGCACGGTGTCCAAACGTTTCGCAATCCCACTGCTCGAGGCTTTTCCCACTGCTCAATGTGGGGATATCGCAGCTCGAGTTTCCCTCTGATTGAGGCTGTTTCCTCTGCTGGAGGTGGACGATGAATTTGCTTTTGCTGACACGACTGCGTAACAGTACACGGCCGGTGCTTTTCCATGCTAGGGGTTCTTCCACCTGCCCGAGGGGGTGATTCCGCGGCTCACGCGTCCCTATGCTCGAGATGGACGATGGATTTGATTTTTGTCGCTTGAGTCCGTGACAGCCCGCAGCTCGCTCTTCCCTCCGCTACTGGGCCTTCCCTCTGATCGCGACGGTGATACTGCGACTCGCACTTCCCTCTGCTCGAGGCTCATAGTAGATTTGATTTTGCCGACAAGACTGTGTGACAGTGACGGTTGATATGCCGCTGCTCGTTCTTGGGTATACATGTTTGGTTTTGTTTGCTTGTTTGATTGTTTGTTCGTTTGTTTGTTTGTTTGTTTGTTTGTTTGTTTTATATGTCGTTTGTACCTTAGCTCGATCTTCCCTCTGCTCGAAGCCTATCCCTCTGCTCGAGGTGGTGATACAGCGGCTCGCGTATACCTCTGCTCGAGGCTCTTCCCTCCGTCCGAGGTGGGTGGTGCATTTGATTTTGCCGACATGACTGCGTGACTGTCTGCGTCTCGCTCTTCTCGTTGCTCGATGCTCCGCCGCTTGAAGGGGTGATACCGTGGCTCGCGGTTCCCTCTGCTGGAGGTTCGTCCGTCTGCTCGAGATGGATGATGGATTTGAGTTTTCTGACACGACTGCGTGATAGTCCGCGATTCGGCCTTCCCTCTGCGTTAGGTGATTATATCGCGGCTCGCACGTTCCTTTGCTTGAGGTGAATGCTGGGTTTTCATTTAGCCGGCACGACTGCGTGACAGTCCGCCGCTCGCTGTTACCTCTGCTAGAGGCCCTTCCCTCTACTTGAGGTGGTGATACCGCGACTCGTGCTTCTCTCCGCTCCAGAGGTTTCGCTATGCTTGAGGTGGATGGCTGAATTGAGTTTGCTAGCACGACTGCGTGACCGTGTCAGTTAATATGCTACTGCTCGTTATTCTCTCTGTTTGAGGTGGGGATATTGGGTTATTGGCTTCATTTACGGGGGAAATCGCTATGGAGCCCAGGCGACGTACTGTAGTACAAGTCTCGTATTTTGGAGGTCCGGGGGCGCTCAATCGTATATATATATATATATATATACATTTAGTATAGGCTTGCCCCGTTCCTCCCGGTTTGGTACGGCGACGTAGTCGATCTACCGTGGCTAGCTCTTTCCTCTGCTCGAGGCTCTTCCCCCGGCTCATAGTGGGTGGTTATGTTACGCTTGCCTACACGGCTACGCAACAGTGGCGGTTTACATACCGTTGATTATTCTTCGATTTTGCTCGAGTGAGGTGTATTGCTGATACGGAACGCTTATAGTTGTGGCAGTGGCTGTTGATATGCCACAGCTTGTTTCTCCTACGGCTCGCGGCCGCTTTGATTCCGCTGACACGGCCTTCTAAAAGCAGTGGCGGTGGTGACGCTGCTCGTGCCCTCTGCTCGAGTGGGATTATGCTGATGCCGAACATTTGGATTTGTGGTAGAGCCGGTTGATATTCCACAGCTTGCATTCCGTTCTCGCGATCGCTCTGGTTATACCGGAATCGCTCTCGGTCGCTGATTCTACTGACACAACTGCATGTAAACGGCGGTGGATATCGATATCCCGCGGCTCGAGGTGGATGTGATGCTGACACGGAACGTTGGGATGTCTTGGAGCTCTATGCCTAACCCAAAATCTTTTGGGGGGGAAACTTATACTGCTACTCGATTAACAACCCCGTGGCCTAGGTATACTACGAAAACTACTGTAAAAAAAAGACTAAAATTCCGACGATTTTGGGTTAAGGTGCCCCGATATTCAGAAATCGTTTTAACCACAAAATGCTACCTCTACCATAGCCCTCGCCTAATGTGCTGTATTGGACTCATGCTACGACAATAGGGCGGCACCATTTTGTTTTTCCCAGCCTCCTCACTTTGAGGAGCCCTTCTTGTACCTACCCAAAAACTGACTTGGAGAAAAACTAAAGTGCGACCTAATGAATAACCCCACCACCTAGGTTTAAAGTCAAATGCCACCGAAAAACACAAAGATGTTGGGCAGTTTCCTCAGAGGTGGGGAGCCCCGTCAGAAGTCAGAAATAGCGTTTGTCAACATTTGACGTCACGCTTATCGCGGTCACGCGTCATGAGCAAGTACGTAGTGTCATACCGGTATGAGTCGCGTTAAAAGTCTTGCGCGACGGCAGGGGTGAACCAATTTTGTTTCTGAGAGTCCTCACGTGAGGAGCTGTATACATCCCCCACAAACTTGGCTTTGATTCGAAACCGAAAACAACACAACCCGACTGAACAATCCCATGGACTACTAATAGCTGTGCAACGAATACTATATTGTAAAAAACACAAAGGGCATCCCAACGTTGTTGGGGTGAGGGGCAACGTCGAAAATAATATATTTCTTTGTCTAAACGTGCTACGCCTATCTCGGCATGCGCCCACGGAAGGGGACGTATCTGATATTTCTCGGTTCCGAACAGGAGGAGACTGCGGCTATATCGTAGGGGGGTCAGTTTGAGGTGTCGGGTTTTCAGCGGCTCAGAGCCGCGAGTGGCTACCCTATGTTTATTTGCAGTTTCACACATTTTTGTTTTTCGGTTTCGCAATATACACGGCCACGGGGATTGTTTTCCCACTACACCAACAATACGTACAAAGTCCGTTTTTCAACGAGGTACAAAACCGTTCGCGCGAGCGGCCCAAACTCGTTAGTCGGTGACAGGAGCTTTATACCTCACCCAAGAGCCGAGTTTATTCGGAATCGGTTGTTCGCGCATTCCACAAGAAACAAACAGCAAAACGCAAATGCGATTGCAAACATCTGGCGTACTTCCTCAATTGAGGAGAGATCGTCTCCGTCGGTGAGAAATGACAGGGGCCGCCGAAAACGTATCCCCTCTCTCGTAGCAGGGCTCCTATGTTAACGGGTTTAGTTTTACTTACGTAAAGTGAATGGTGTCCAAAAAGGGAAAAAACTGACGTGCTATAGAGTCATCCAGTTGGCTATCCATATGGTGCGTCTGCCGGAGTTTGAGCACAAAATGCCGGACCTTTCAACACAGTAGTTGATGAATCGCTGGGTGTTGTGTTGCAGGGAATCCTTCTTCATCCGCTTTACCTGTACATGCATAGCAAGGCTTGCCTATTGCACTATTAATAGAGTACTTCTATATGCTAATCGATATTTTCAGACGCTTTGCCCGAGATCTTACAGACGTCTTCGTGTATAGCTATGGCTCTATTATAGAAACCGCGGCTCGAATTACCATCGCGTTTTCCAAATGTTTCTGACGTATCTTCAACTTGTGGCCCAAACAACTACAGTAGGAATGCCCCGGTATCAACTGTGAGCAGAAAGACGGAACCGACTTATGCGGTCCGTAAAGGGCATTGCGTCAACTGTGGACAGTACACGATCATCTGGACCGTCCAGGAGCGAAGACGTCGGCGACTGCAGATATTCCAAACTTCATAAGGACATCTGTTTGCAAGGTTGTGAACTGCACGGTAATGTAAAAACCAATTTTTCGAAGACCGATTGTTTGCACAGTTGTGAACGGCACGGAAAAGAGAACGCTAATGTTTATAATGCCATCTGTTGGCACGGTTGTGAACGGTACGGTAGAGTGAAAGCGCTTCCTACGCTAGCCAAAGGCATGATCGTCAAGATTGGGCGAAAGAGCAGTGAGGCGACGGGTCGCTTAATATATGGATGATAGTGAGCGCGGGGTTCGTTAACATATATGCCGGAGGAGCGTGGGAAGAAGAACATAGTGAGTATCAGCGAATTGCGTGTGTCGGTCTACAAGACGTCGATATTGAATTCCATTTTCAAAACGCGGCATGAAGCAAAACATAAGACCGAATGCAGACGGGCAAATAACGGATCGTAGTACCAACGGTACCAACGCTACGGTAGGAGAGGGTGCCCCCCACTCCACTACCGAGGTTGGCCACTTGCGCTTGTGGCTCGGCATCACCATCGAAAGCGAGCGAGCAAACACGTTTACGGCCCAGAGTAGCAACCAATCCTCGGCAGTGAAAACTGTATCGCGAAACCGAAAAGCAAAACGCAATAGGGTAGGTAGCCACACGCCTGAGCGGCTCTGAGCTGCTGCAACGAGACGTCATAAATGTAACCCCCTTACCATAGGTTTGGTTATGCACTTTCATGTGGGGATTGTATGGCACGGGAAACTGTAGAGTCGTCGTGTGACACGCCAAAATATCAACCACGACACTGACCGTTGAGACCGGCAGGACAGTAACGGGGGGGGGGGGGGGGGAATTGCTACCACCGTCACAAGTAGCTGCCGATTACGCCAAAGCGTATGAGACAGCCAAATCCATATTCAGCATTCGCTGGTCCCGAGTCACCGTAATAATATTTGTTTGGGGAATCATGCATGGAGTCGATATGATTAGATTGCGTAACTTGTGTATATTGTGACAAGATCGGGCAAGTAGTGGAGCAAGAGGCCATCTCCATGGCGTCCTCCAAATAGCAAAGCGCCTCTTCTTAGCGAGGTGCAAAGCCCTGCTGTGTTTCGTTGTTGAAGATGACATGACTGTATGCGTACATTTTCTGCCGATGTTTTGCCAAGTATACTATGGTATACATCAGAGCGAGAAATTGGGATATCCGATTCCAACCAGAGCCCGGCGTCTGCATATAACCGAAATAGGATAAGGTTTCGTCACCGCATCAGCTCGGTCGCACGCTGTCATGAGCGTGTCTCGTTGGTCGTTGGTCGTGCTGCAGTGTGTTTAACCGAGCTGGTTTAGATAAGAGTTCAATAATTTCAATTTCCATGTTTTTCCAATCTACTTTCAGTCAGCAGCAGATGTCAGAGGTCACCTACGGCGCAGCCATTCCGGCGATCGAATCTATAGTCTAACGGTTCGATGCCAGGTGTACAACACGCCATGTCCGTAGTTGGTAGCCGTTGTGTAGGGTGCCTCGTTGAGCTGAAATTCGCAGCGAACGTCAACGTGGACTGTTCGCTTCTGGAATACAATAGTGCTTCCTTTCGATGGTGCAAACTGAAAGTTACAAAGGCAGCAACCTACCATGGCTCGATGCATCCATGGCTTGGGCATGAATTTCAATCGGGAAGGTTGGGGCAGTCTACTTTCTCTTCGTCAACCTCGGTGGGTAGGTTCGATAGTACCCGACATGGGCTGCAGTCCTCAATTTCCCGGGAATTGCTTTCTATGTTGACGCTGCAGCAGCCCTGACTCTCAGACAGTTCGATGTTTGCAGATAGATGTGCTTTGAGGCCTAGATCAAACAGGAGGGACTATGCTCACCAGGTTTGGTGTAGAGTTGCGCGGGTTGGTTTTTACGGGCGTGCGTGTGGACAACCGCCTGTCTCATAGCCGGCGAACTGATAAGCATACGTGGACGGCTGTAAAGCATGTCCGGGTATGACAGGGGCTTCAAGTGAAAATAAACTTGTAGACTATACGTTTAAACATGGTAACCTCGGGCCAGGAAATATGGAACGTTGTGGGAATGAGGGGATAGATAAGCCGTCCTCTATCAACAACCTTGCTAAGATGGACGGCCAGCGTCAATCAAAGGACATGTTCTTCGAAATTTGTTGTCGAGATATGTATATGTATCCTCGTCGTGAGTTTGGTGCTCTGCACTCCTGTCAAGGTCTCCACGTAGAGTTTTATCGCATTGCGGCCGTATTTGGACTTTTGACAACAAAACGCCTTCATTGCAGGACGTCTACAAGCTTGCACTGTTTAACTAAAGTAGCGAGATCAAGAGGGTAAACGAGGTGTAAGCCGTGCCACCTTGCCACAAGTGAGTAGCTTCATGCTTGATGCGTGGGTTACACGTTCATCACATCGATAGGAACAATAGAGTCGGCTCCACTGTAGGCACGTTTGGTTGCTTTGACTGGTGGTGTTATGACATGAACACAATTCGCTCGACCACCGCGTCCACGGCCAGTTCCACTGCCCCCGTGACCACTGCTTACGCCGGTGTTTCCTCTACCGCCTACGCTCTTATTCCAGTGTCATATTCCTCCGTTGCGCCCGCGCTTGTTAATGTTGCAGCCCTGCGGGCAGTCGTTTCTGTATCGACCGTTTACACTGCCATTTAATCACTGTATCCTGCTGACATCACCTTGAGCATGCATTGCAACCCCACGACCCATGGTCGATTATCCACGCGGTGAGGTGCGGGTCTAGTTGTCCGCGTAGAAGTTTCGCAGTGTCCGCATGACTCCTTCCAGCCGGACGTTGCGCTGGTCGTCGCTGCAATTACGCTTGCACTCGTGCTCGTCCGGGAGGCCCTTCTGGATCCTGTCTGCGAGATGTTGGCCAATCTAGCCCCCCTATGTCTATACAGTCAGTACCGCGTTCCAAACATGGTATACAACTATATATCGGGATCCTGTCCAGGCTGCAGCTTGGAGCTGTGGAGTACTTCGTAGCTCGCCACGCAATCGGCGTGGGAGATCCCCTTGTACGTTTCTTCAAGCGTCAGACACGCTGCTCTCCTGTGGCCGGCGCCGTTGTCGATGGACTGTTTCTCGTACCGCTAAACTAGCTTTTGGGCGACGTCGTTATTCGTAGGGAAGGGGGTGGAGTCTAAGTACTGTAGTTTGTTTCGGTCTTTCACCGCTCAATAGTTTAGTCGGGCTGGTCTCGACGGCGTCGGTGTCGCTAGGCGGGGTCGGGCACTCGCTGCCCTGCAGAATCTTGAACATCCCTGAGCCGGCCCAAACTGGGGCGGACGCGCCGTTTCGCCTCCCCGCTGGGAAAAACAGAACCGTCCGTGCCATCGTATATTGCAACATCCCTCGTTCGTGCTGCAATAATGTTTGTCTCCCCCACAATGGTGTTGGTCTACAGCACCGCCGGTGTATTGCCCTGCGCCGCACGTAATGCGGACGGCCTTAGTCCCAACGCCCCAACTTGTCACCGCGATACAGAACCCTTTGCCGCTTACCCGGGGAGGATTTTGTAACTGGTACGGTGTCGACTTATATTTTCCCCAAAGCCCGAATTTGTCGCTGGGCTATAGAGCCCTGCGCCGCTTACAAGCGGGCCTAGTCGTAGCTGGTACGGACTGGTGTTGTCGGCCACCAATGCGCTACAGGCGCGGTCAGGGAGATGTCGCCATGTCTGCATAACCTCGTAAACGTCGGGCAAAATATTAACCCATCAAGTGTAATAACTCGCCCCGTTTGAAAACATGCAAATGCAAGCATTCTCACCTCAAACCAAAAAAAACTGGATCGACGCGAGCTTAATGCCATTCAGAACGACGTGCACCGCAGGTCGAAACCCTGAATATACGCTAACCTTTTACTACATGATAGAAGACAATCTGCAGAAACGTTATGTTTCTGTCCCCGTGCTTATACCGGTTTTTCAATATCGCGGCCGACCTTTGTATTCGTTCACTCAGCGCAATGATTTGGTGTTTTCACTGCCGTGCCGCCGACTTCAAAAGGCTGTCTGAGAACGGTTGGACAAGACGTTGTCTGTTCTCTTCCTTGTGAGGGAAGACTAAGTAGCGTTCTTGCTGTTCCATCGCGTCTATACCGCGGGTTCTGGCAGTTGGTGTACGATTACAGCGCTTCAAAAGACAGGCCTGGGGGGAAGATTATCAGCCGGTCCGTGTCGACAATCGACGAAGAGGCAGGGATCAGGGCTTGCGCACCGTACTTACTCGGTGTGTGTTAAAATAATAGCTTTCGGTCACCTGTCCTGATGAAGATCTCTCTTTGTCATGTTTATTAATTGTCTATATATACGGATTGCATTCGTAGAAACCAGACGCACGTGTTTTCTCCGTGAAAACGGTTCGAATTTTGGTGATCGCGGCCAGAGAGAGTGTGTGTCGGTCGACTCCCTTCCAGTTTTCCCTTATTGTGTTTGGAGCTGATTATAAACGTCCTGATTATTTACAAGCTTCCCTGCTTCCCTGCTCTTGTTTCCCGAAATTGTATCTTTTGGTTTACGCGTACTAACAGACGGACTTTTGTCAGACAAGCTAGTAAACAGCGAGCCGGATGGGGACCCTGCCGACCAGAAAACGTCGAGCGACGGGAAGGCAAACTCTGCCGGCGAGAAATGCGACGCCGAGGAGGGGAAGTCTGCCGACGAGGGTGGCGCAGGACGCGAGGGGGGTGATGCTTCCGGCAGTGAAGCCGAAGCAGAATACGCTTAGGTGGCGAACTCTGGCGACCACGAGGATGGGGCGGATGAAGCCTCGCCCCCAGCGTCTGCTGCTCGGCGCTCCGCAGACTAGTTGACAGTTTTTCTGTTATGCGAGCGTCTAGAAACAATTGACGTCTCGTACGTATGTAGTTATCGCAAAAGGATGAACTGTAGGTCCTGGTCCCAGAAGTGTAGAATGTGTTGTGTGAAGAGACTTTTGACCAAGGATTCGGTAGGGGGGTCAATTTTAGGGCTCGTGATATAGTGCCTCCCCTATTTCTTTGCAGTTATCATATTTTGTGATTTTTGGTTTGGATACGACCTGCCGACATGTGCTTGTCGGTTACGCTTTGCCATGAACAGATCAAATAAGTTTCAAGTCCGTTTTTGAACGTGTCGCACAGAGCCACTTAAGGGAGGGGCGTACATATACTAGGTAGTAAAAATGGGCGTACCCCCCACGTCCGTACAGCATTTTGATCTGGTAGACCTGTAGCACTATACGTACAGAGTAGGAATCTAAGCGGAAGATACGTCGCGGGTGGGTGTGGCGCAAGTGAGAGGGAGAGAGATCATGTTTTCGTGCAGTAGTAGGAATTAAGCAGTTAAAGTATGCTGTCATGCGCGTGCGCGAATGTGACCCCACACAGGGGGTCTGCTTGACGGATGTGTATTATGGGGGGTGGCTCAGAGCTACATTATGTAAGAGAGAGAGTTTGAAGCTATACTATGAATACACTAGGCACATGGTGTGTCTCTTCGTTTATTGACTTATTAATAAGATATGTGTGGTGTCGCGGCCTATCCCCCCCGCCACCCACTATATTTCGCGACATCTTTTTTTTTTTTTGCAAAGAAAGGTGCGGAGACTGTGCCGGTTCCCAGAGGATTTGCAGAGAGCCGTCAAAGGTTTTAATCACTTTTTATTCTTGAGGTCAATACCATATATTCCTATACGCTTCGTTCAGAGCGACTGTATTTAGTACCTGGTACCTCTGGTGCGGTAATTGCATCATGAACCTCGTCGTTCTGGTCACCCTCCATAGGCTTGGATCCAATTTATCCTACATGTACAGATGGTTTTGTGTTTGTAATTTTATACAGCAGTACCCTCGAGAGTAATCACCAGCTTCCGGAGTGTTACAGGGTTTGATAAAAGTGCTTTTGCCCTCTGGAGTGTGATTCTGACTACAGTAGATGCTCTACAGGTTATATATACACAGTGACTTCCTCTAACAATAGTAGATGAGCGCTATACAAACCCCTGGAGGGTTACAGATTCTTTGGTACTTCGTATGTCGGCGTCCCCGATAGGCTAGTGGGTTAAACTCGTCACCACTAAGGTCAATGTCACGGGTTCGAGCCCGACCGAGTGCGTACTCGTACTCGTAGGGACTTTTTCTTGTTCTAAAAATTGACTTGCGGAAAGCGCGAGAGCGTGAGTTAGCAAAATT